>SMLS01058421.1:0-40617 GCA_004785975.1 Popillia japonica
AAAAATGTTGGGAATTGTCGGGATATATTGATAAAACAATAATTGCATATATGTATTTTGTCTGGGTACAGTAGATTCTCAAACCCAACGCATATTAACCACATACCTCAATCCTGTCAGAGAAATAATAAACATGAAATCGGAATTGAAAGAACCATACTGTCTGTCGTTGCACAAGCACGTATACGTCCACAGCCGAGACCTATAATGCGTTGAAATCTGCAGAGAATTTACCTACAACACTGCAGAAGGAAGTATATTGGTGTTTTCTGAGTCGCACATATGAAAAACATTGTCGACAATTAAAAGAAATAAAAAATAATTACCACTTTCAACATTGATAATTAGAATTGCAATCGAAAAAGAAACGGCCAGCGGTGTGATAAAGAATGTTTCCGTTTATTTAATAAAATTTGAGGTCTATATTTGGTGTGCTAGTTTTATGACAAACCAGTTTCTGTTTAATGATAAATCGCTACCAAATTGTAATCGATTTAAAATCGGTTGTTCAAATCAGTTTTCGCTTTAAACTGGTTAATCAATTCGAGGTAAAGTCGGTCAGTTTTAAGTGGGATTTGTAATTTTTACTGATTTTCGCGGCACTGCTACTAATTAACAGTAAAATATGTTTGAATTTTGTTTATAAAAAAGAAATAGCCGCGATTAGGTTCCAAAACTGATTAAATGATCGATTGACAACCCAATGCTAAAAACCTTCCATCTGCACCTGCAGTCATTATAGTGAGATACGAACATCAAATGCGTTATAAAAGAACTATTTTTTCCCTACAATTCATAAACTAATACTGACAGGCTCGGTGGCCGTGTAGCAAAATCGCTCAGTCACTGGTAGTGAGGCAAACGATACGGAGTTTGAATGCTGAGTCCGGCGATTGTAGCGCGCGGGTCATCTGTTCTCCAGTTTAGTAGCATTCGTTGTTGGAAAATAATTAACCACGCCATATTACTTATGGCGGGGTAATATAGTAAAAAGGCCTATAAGAAAACGTTTACACACATTATATACACAGCAAGACCTGGAGCACACAACAATATAGATTTGAGAGCCACTTGTGTTGCACTCACCACAAATTTTAAAAATACAATGAAGTACATTATACGTTGTACGCCATGTTCATCAAGCACATACATTTCAATCATTGTGCTATGTAGAAATTACCTGTATATGCACCCCTTACAATAATAAATGTATATGTTTGGTGCTTCTAGGACTCCACTCAACAGGAGACCTCTCCAAATATCAATACAAATATGTTGGAAAATCTTGCCTTTCCGGAAAATATTGTAAGGTAACTTAAATAAGAATTAATATGGCCATAATTGTACTATTACAACTTTCCCAAAACCAATTTTTGTCTAAAAGCTAATGTTGTTTTAGACTTCAGAATATGTCGACTCAGGAAATGGAGAAAAAATTCACCGCTTTAGTTCTAGCACATACCATAGACAAAATATCTCTTCGCCGAAGATGCAACAAACAAAAAATTCTCCTAAAAGAAGAGGAACGTGCATTCAAGGAAGAGATCTCGAAATTATCGCATCGCATAGAGAAATACGCAATCGACACCGACCTTCCATTACATCTCGAGCATATACTCAGTCTCTGCATGCAAATTTCCATATCGGCCGAGCAGTTCGGCTCGCTGATGCAGCAACAAATGACGGGCACAGTTACGGAATTGATGATCAATTATGTAGCGCATTTGAGGCAAAATTTCGGATCCCTATCAAACCAGTACCTGTCCATAAAGGAGTAAGCTTGTAAAATATGTCAAATTTACTTAGATTTTTTAAAATTGGGTTACATTTCAGACCTTCAGTAACGATTTGCACAAACAATGAAATTCAAGTAATTCCAGAAAATTCATACGATGACAAGGATAAAAACAGTTCGCAGGTACCCGATAGAATTACAAAGTAAGTGTTAATTTACCTCTTACCTTAACTTTTGTAAAAAAATTAATAAAATGAAAACGACGAAAGGCCAAAACATTATAAATGCTAAACTCATACTCGAACGCTTTTACTATAAAATTTGCAATTTTTCCATCTTAGACGCATAATTCTATATTCATATTTGAGTTATTCCAATGAACTTGTGCCGAGAAAACCTGCGCTTGTTTCATTTTTATCGTCACTAGCATAAATTAAAATCACCAAATTTTAAATGTAATCAGATAAATATATAGGTACTTATTACATACATATATGGAAATTTGAGTACAACAGTATTAACTGTTTAATGAATGTAAAATAGTTGGAGTGGATGAGTTTAAAACTAGTAGTAGAAAGAACATCAAAAGTATCACAGAATTTGGAGTTTATAAATTGAAGCATGGAACCATTAGATATTCAATTTTATTTTCGTAAAATAAGCGAAACTGCTAAAATTGACATCATTCCAAAAAAACGTTAACAATGGTTCCTGTCAATTCAAAACTATAGCTTTAGTATAACCTCCAACACTTTCAAATAATAATATTGAAATTTTAACTTAAGGTAGAATTAATCGCTGCCGTTTGTTTCCAGGAACACTGGATTGAAAGAAACTTGTTTTCTGGTCACGCTATCGGTAGCAGTATTGGTAACAGTTGTATTGTTCAATACCTTTGAACATTGTTATACCACTTTTGAATCTACAATACTTACGCCACCTATTTAAATTACATCGTAGTTTTGATATACATTTGCTTCATGAACATGTTATTTGTTGATAATAGTTTTGTAAAGAAATGCATTAATATATTTCAAATAAGAGTTTACATAAATTAAAACCTTCCAACTTTATTATTACACCTGCTTATCAAAACTCTTATTGATAATAGTTACTAGTAAATGCTTTAAATGCCGGGTGCAAAAAAAATACGGTCCAATATGGACACCCATCAGCACTAAAGTCTTTCCAAGTTTGTTCAGAATAAACAACAATGCTAGAATCACATTTGGATTGTATCAATAACAATTTTACTACAAAAGTAAATTACAATATGTATTTTTAAATCACACATGAGACAATAACCTTTAAAAAAACAACAGAAAATTCAACACCATTTCAATTACTAGACCAGCTAGAAGAGAAAAATAATATCGATTTATGTGTAATGTGAAGTAGTATTTCGTATTTGGCAAAATATGTTAGTGGTCAAGGATTCTCATATTGCCTGATACGATCTTATTTTCAAGAAGGGCTCCACTAGGAATATCAATTCTATCACCATGATTGGCAATAATAATTACTGTGCCCTAAAAATATGAAATTGTATGAAATTGTTAATTGTATAATTAACTACGTCGACTTACTTTTAAAGATACTCCTCTTCCAAATGTTACATCACCAGACACAGTCAAGTGATCCAGTTCTATCAGATCTGGTATGTTTTCGAATCTACGTAAAAACTCTTGTACTTTAGAAAAATGATTATCACCCAATTTAACTAACGGCGTTGTTGGGAACATTCTTTGAGGAGACATGATTAGCGAACCATTCTTTAAACTGTATAAATTACTCATAACTAATAACAAATCTGACGTCTTCTTAACTGGAAGAAACCGAGCTCTGGGCACGTTAATACCAATACCACCGTCGAAGGATTTCATAGCTGCTCCAACCGCTGTCTCTAGCTGTATAATATTTAGCCCATTGCCTAGAGACTTATTATTAACAATAATTTCCAAATTTAATCTATTCTGTTCTAGTACCCTGTCGATAGCTAGAAAGGAATGACAGACATTGTAAGTATATACAATCTGAATATATAAAGTATGACATGTTACCATCTAATTTTGCCCATAAATTATTCGTATTAAAGAATTTGAATGTTTTGACTGATTTAAAATCATCTACGTGTTCCTTGGGAACTTGAGCAATTTCTAGCAGGCGCAATTTATTTTCATATTGTATAAGAGTACCGCCCTGTATAAAACTAAATAATTAAATATATACTTATTTCAACTTACGATATATCTTACTTTTACGTCAGCTCTTGTTTTATCTGTTACTTCCATAACAAATTCATGTTTGTTACTATGGTTGGGATTTAAAAGCAAATTTAAAATGTTTAGATCAACTGTAGCTCCCAAATTATCTATGTTAGATATAAAACAGTATTCTCTGCCTTCAGCTATAAACTTTTTAAGCAATCCAGAATTATGAAAGCTTTGATAAAAGTCACCGTGACCAGGTGGATACCACGCTTCTAAGTTGCCTTCAATATTGGCATTTTTCGCTATCGGCATTAAAGTTTCTCTATTAATTCTCGGGTAGCAGGATTGATTGAATGTGTGTATTTCTATTTGCAACTTTTTATATTTCCGAATTACTTGCTCAGTATCCGCATCTGTATTGAAAGAATTCATTAGGACCAGTGGAACGTTAACTTTATATGTTTTATTTAAATGCTGAAATATACAAAAAGATAATACAAATTAGACTATATACAAGCGCAATTGGAAACAAATTAAAAATTTTGGTATATTTCTTTATACAATTTCGGAAAGGAAATCACTACCTTACAGTATTTGCAATATTTTGACATTATAGAATTTTCAAAATGCAATTTATGAGTAGAATTCCTATTAAACCTGTGATTCCAAAATATCGTATTTCCTCAAAGAACTGTTCATTTGTGTAACAATTAAATATAAGTCTATAGACGCTTACTTCTATTTGCTGTACTGTTAAATCCAAAAACGTAAGATCATTTCTAACAGCAATAACTGATTTAGGACCATGACACCCCATTGAAGTACCCAGGCCACCATTCAATTTAACCACTACTAACTTCTGCAGCATACTGTGTACTACGTCGGTAGTTGGTGTTTCTAAAGTCTTGTAATCCCGAACAGCATCATTATGTAACTTCTCTATTTTCTCCCACTGAACTGAAGGACCCTGTTCCTCCAGAAATCTCGTAAACAATGCAGCAAATCCATCAAATTCTGCCTTCACATGATTTCTTCTAATATCCGGTGCTGAATCCGCTAATTTACTTAATTCCTTTTGTAAGTGATTGTATGCATCTTGTTTTGTAGCTTCTTTGAATTCTCTAGAACCGCTGGAAGCTCTGGCATGCCTTACCTAAAAACAGTAAAATTAGAAAGTCGAATAAGAAACTCATACCTGATACCTACAAATACAACTTCTGATAAAGTTACAATTATAGAGAACCTTTTCAAACAGTTCATTATAGAATTTCACTATAAAAATTTAAGTTACATGCATTCTATTATTAAGGAAAGTTTTCCAAACAAATTTGTGAAATGTGATGTCATCATGCTCATGATAGCATGACAATCTTTTGACAATTTCATAAATGATTTCTTTCACCCGTCAAAGTATCGGTTTTAACTAATCACTTTTATGTACATAGTACAACCAATCAATAAACTATTGTTCGATTTTGGTCATTTCTCTATAAAAATAAACTTTATAATACATGGATATTTATTAACTAATTACTTAACTCCGATTCACAGCTGTATAGTAGTTAATCGGTTTTTAAATATGTAGATTATATTTGAAACTCGAGATTAGAAATATAAAAGTAATATGTTTTTGTGCTACTGTAAAGTTAAGGTTCTAAAATAAATCGTTATACGTTGGTAAATTGGAAAATATGCGTTCTTTGAGGTGGGAAGCATATTAAAATGAACAATATACATAATTCCTGGACAGTTCTTAACTGAACCTTGATATTTGAAAGATAGATCAAAGGCTAGACGGTCCGAATCTACAATGACGCCATGAAAACTTTCAAATCCTTACATTACAGGTAAATCCGAGTAACACCAACCACCACAACTTCTAATTAACATCATCAACCAAATACCACATTTCTTTCGGTCTATTGCTATCAGTTTGAAATTTTTGGAGAATGGGTAATTTTTTCATGCAACACTACAAAACATTATTATCCATATTCCATAGATTTTTGACATGCGCTACAACAGAATCGCGTTTAATAATAGAAGAATCAATTAAATAATGTTACGAACACCATATAATGACAATGTATATTGTAATAATTACCAAAAAATGTACCTACAATTGCATAGTAAGCATGACATAAAATCAAACCAATTGAACTTTCAGTCTGGTCATATCTTTACGAGTCATACTTGAGAGTCAATGATTTTCAATAGATTGACGTTTAATACCAGCGCATTAACTATAGATATATAACAAAGGATAATATCATAGTAGTCAGGATGTTCGCTCAACTCATAATCCAAAGTTCCGACAAATGAAACATGTCAGTTCTATCTGTGTTCTATACACCATATTCAAGCTTTATTTTTGTAAAAAAATCTTGAATACGTTACTCATTTTATATTCTAATTTGCCAGATATTTTTCCACTTCTAGGTCAATTCAAAGGTTTTTCATTCGATTAAAGATCAATTTGCTCCAGAACCTTTACAAATTATTAGGTTTTCTTTGCAACCATGTTACAACTTCATCAGTGGATTAAAATTAACATTTAATTCGTGTCATTTTATAATAAAATTTGAAATAAACGTAGTAGTACATAGTTACTACACCGTTTTTCCTCTTAATGTTTTACAACAAATACATGTAAGTAGTAAGTATAATAAATGTAAACTTTTGTCTTTATTCTATCTTTCGATTGTATTCAAATATAAAGTAACTTTTAGGTTTCAAAAGGAATATTGCTGATTTTAATATAATGTGAAAGATTATGCATTGAATATATGTACATGTTTTCTGTACATGCACTATCATTTCCAACGCAATCATATCTACATATTTCAATTCAAACAAGAATTACACATTATTAAAAAATGAGGGCACGTATACTATCCATTCATACATACATTTTAGTTCTACTTACTGATTCAGAAGCAATAAAAATGACTTATACTTAATATATTTCTTTCGATAGTTCTATAGAAGTTCTAGAAGTGGATAAGGAAGAGTAGTTAAATATACTTCTATTTGTTATTTTATTCGTAATTAGATATTATTACTTATTTCTTCGTGAAATATTCTTATTGGCAGGCGTAATTATATAGATATTCGATATTTATTTACTAATCAATTATACTCACGAAGTTTTAAACAAAAGCACAATTTTACGTGTTCTTCACTTGATACCTGTACTTATCCTCCGTTGTTTTTTTGTCTTCTTCTATGTACTATCGAGGGCAAATGTAATGAATCAGACTTCAAGCGACATGGCCTTCCGCAGATATTCGACACATTTGACTACTCGCACTGGGCGGTTGTAATTAGAATTAAAGACGGATACCTAGCAGGTAAATTTCAGGTAGAAAGATTCGCAAGAAACGTAAAGCTATGTATATAATATAATTTCATTTACAATAGTTGCATTTACTATTTATATTAAGAAGTAAAATGCTGACTAGAATTCTTAACTAGATTTCGTAAGCACAAGGTGTTTCTTTGGCAAAAGTAAATATTGTTTGCTATTATACATACATGGATAGAACATGTATGTTTTACACATGTAAATTTTCAATAATATGCTTTTTAATATAATAACACGATTCTATTTATAGAAACACGAATTGTTTCCAATGCCTTATTAAGAAACGGTTTCAATGATGTAGCAGTTTATATTTTTTAATATTTACGCAATCACAAAATAATGAATTTAGTTTTGATTTATTAAAACATAGGTATAATAAATGTATTTTTCTAACCATTATATGAATAGACAAGCACATTTAATTAGTGTCAAATAATTATAATCTATTTTTTATTATACCTGCATCTTAATGTTAGTATCAATTCTAAATTCACAAAATTTGACATTAAATGTCACAGCAATCACATAGCAACCAATCAACAATAATTTATAACCGTTTCTATGTTCATTATTAAAAATTAGAACCACACCCTACTTTGTAAAATGCACCAATTCTTCTATTCCTTTTGTTATTTTCGCATTGTAGTGCAGGTATAATAAAAAATAGCGTATAATACGCGTGTATAAATGCCTTTAAAGCACACTTCGCGTCGTGCTTTTAAACATGTCGCGCGTGCTTTAAAGGCTTACTTATACACTTGTATTATAATATACTATTTACTTTTACTACTATGTACACATATCTATTTTTATAGTTGGATATTGTATTTACCAACTTCTTCCGCAATGTGTTTTGTGTATGTGATTCTACTGAATTTTGAATAATATACTCTATATTACAAATTAATTCGTCCAATGAAATATTATTACATATCTACTAAAAGTTTCGGGCCTAAAGTTATATAAGTTATAACATAATAGGTTACCAACCTTTTAGATATCTTGTAAAATTTGAGAGTTTCCAGGTACTTCAAGATTGATTAGTTTTTGATTATAAAATTATAATTAACCTAGTCCAGAAATGTTAATTGTTATGTTATATATTACGTTTTATAATACTACTTATTATTACTCCTTTTAAATTCTTAATCTCTTTAAAATTACTGTAAGTGAAGTAATTATTGAAACGATTCAAAGTTCTTAAGAAAGCTAATGGTATAAATGACATATTATATAGTTTGTTCTTTCAATTAAAACATTAAGCGAATGATAAGAAAATAATATTAAAGTTTTTAATTTTATAATTTTTGTAACTATTATTTAAGGGCGTTGGGTACAAAAAAATAACTTCTTTATTACTGATTCTTTCATGTGCAATAGAATGTAAACATGTTTCTAGTATGTTTCAAGGAATAAAAGAGAAATGTAAAACGAAAAATAATGACTAGGAGATGACTTACGAGTTAAAAAAGTCAACATCTTGTGTCAATCCCAGAGCCATTGACAATGGTCCGATGGAAGTGAGATTTTAAATATTCATGTATAAGATATACTTTTACGTCTTGATGAATCTATTTAATCAAAAAAGAAATTATTTATGAAAATAAAATGTTTTGAAAGCAGCAGTCACATTAACGTAACCGCACTTTTCAAAACGCTTTATTTACATAAATAAGTTATTTTTTGATTAAATAGCTTCATAAAGACGTAGAAGTATATCTTATACATCAATACTTAAAATCTTACTTCCATCGGACCATTGCTAATGGCTCTGGAATTGACATAAGATGTTTGTTGAACTTTTTTAACTCGTAAGTCATCCTAGAGTCATTATTTTTCGTTTTACACTTTTCTTTTAGTCCTTGTAATATACTAAAAATACGTTTATATTATATTGCACATGAAGAAATCAGTAATAAAAAAGCATTTTTTTTTGTACGCAACACCCTTAAAAATTTTGCACCATAAAATAATGAGTAATTTATCATAAACTTTTTTTCCTTTTATTAATTTATCTACGTTTTATCTGAATTCAGTATCATCATATTCATTGCCAATATACTCACAATTCGCTAGGTTTAAATTCTTTTAAAATCTCCCTACCCTTTAACCTGCGGCTATACGGCTTATTGCAGTTCCCCAGTTATGTTTACGTCGATCAATAACAATTCAGAACAGAAAGCCCACAATTGACGCGTTTTATTGCAGTTTGATGCATTACATTTGCCCTCGATAGTACATATGTCCGAGTATGGATCCAGACAAATATTTAATTCTACGTTTTTAAATATCAAATTGCTGTACCACAAATGCTTATAATATTTATTGACAAAATACATATTTTCAATTTCATTAGGCATTTAGACGTTAAATTAAACTATAATATGTAAACTTACAATAAATACATAATTCGTATGAATTTGACCACAAGTAAGATGTTTTAGATTTTTATGAAATTCAAAGAAATCGATTATTTTTTATTTTTTTAATAAAGATCAATGAAGAAGCCACTTACATTAATGGTAAAACATTGAGTTTGTAGTTAATTTATTTATTTATTTGTATGCTTTGTTTTATTTTATTTTACTTTTGTATCGCATATGTGTATTTACAGTACTTTACTATGACGCAGTCACAACTACCGTAGTAGAGGCTCGAACTATGGATGATAAGTATGTGGTTCATACTCTCATAGTATTACATTTCATTCGAGCATTTTCTGTTTTAACAATTAAACTACGTTATACAAGTTTGTTGATTATTGTAAGTTGCATGTATCGTAATGAGATTTACTTTGCTCATATTGTTTTATTACACTCTTAAAACTAAGAAACTAATTTCGGACTATATGAAAATTACCTTAAGAGAAGTGAAGTTAATGGCCCACTCCGAACAAATTCAAACAAGTGTTTTATCCAAGGTAAAATTTAAAAAAAGCTATTTAAACATTGCGATTCGAGTATTGTGGAAACAAGGTTCTAGGTGAGGGTAATATCGATAACAACGGCCCAGGGGCCCGATTCTCGAATCTCGAATGATGAATGTCGCATGCGACACAAGCCGAAAGTCGAATGAAATGTGCACGACTACGCACATTTCATTCGACTTTTGACTTGTGTCGCATGCGACATTCATCATTCGAGATTCGAGAATCAGGCCCCTGCAGTATTTGGAAATTTCGCTTTCGCTCTAATTCAGTATGAAAACAATATTTTCTTAATAGAATAAGCACAAAAAGATATCGCATGCTCTTTCAAAATTTATTATGTAGTTAAGTTATTTGTGTGCACTAATTTCTCGAGTGTTTAAAATATCCGTCCAGCAAATGCACCTCTATGCGAAATGAAATGCTATTGCTCTTTAGTAGATTTAACAAGTGATTGTGTCAAAACTCGCCGTTTAAGACGGGCTGTTCAAAACTATCCGCAAAGGAATCCTTATCTATCAAGAAAATTATGCTGTAGTCCTATTTTTTATGTTAAGAAGAACTTAAAGTGTTTGTTTCAATTAAAACTGCTTTTTACTGAAAAATTAGAAATTTGCCTTTTAACTATGTTTTTATATTCGAAACAGTTTTTTCTAGGAAAATTTAACTTGATGTATGAACATGTTTCTGTCAATGTAGAGAATGCTATAACAAATAGCATAACATATAAAACAATATGACCTGTGTTGAATAAAAATTACAAAGATTATGAATACAGAGTACCTACAACATATGAATGAGAAGCTTCAGCAACAAAATTACAATTATAAGTATTGGTTTAAAAAAAGATTTGTAAAGCATACTGTTATCTTGTAGTCAATTTTGTCCGTATTTGAACGTGTGTGTAAAGTAGTTGGTACTTTATGTGTTGGTACATTTTCTTTCTTGTTACTGTACGTTAGCCTTACTGAGATTATCAATTTCAACCGGATATTGCACGTAGTCAGTGTCAGAGAAGAGTAATCTAACTCTTCTAATACATATTTAATAGTTAGGCAAGATTTAGTTCGACATCGAAAATGTTATGTATATTATATCTTCAGATATAAATACATACTACATAATAGAATAGCCAATTACTTATGTAACTTAAGGTTAATTGAAAAATGACAATTGCGCGACCTTTATTTATATTTCGCAGTTAATTTAACTAGTTACTTACAAATCTTCATTAAATATTATAATACGTAGATTTTTATATGTTAATCTAATTGCCGAATTAGTTAACTTTTTAAATGTAATAATAATTCAATAACCTTATCTAGTAGTGGATTCATTACAATCACTGATAGAAACACACACGAACTACACGCACAAAATGTTGAACTTAAACTGAACTCATTCAAATCAAACTGTTTAATTGATAAAGATGATCTTGAAGTTTCTTTAGAGATTGATGAATAATTTTTGTGGCGTGGGTTCGCCTATATGCATCCACAAAATTACAATTGCTATCTACTATTTCATTGGAGATTTACTACCACTAGTACGATATTTACTGAATGCATTAAATTTATTGCATGCAAAAACATATGACAGACACATTTTTTTTACAGTTATCAGAAAATACTTCACATAGTCACTACTGATAATAAGTGCTATATCATGTACAGAAAGCGTACACAATCTACGTGGACTTTACTATCATTTTGTAATTAGAAATACATGTATATAAATTTTTAGTGTACAACTATTAGAATAGAAGAAGGGCTAAATAAAATATAGGTATATTTTTTTCCAGTTGTGTTGTGAATTTTGTTTGGGCTGCTGGAGCTAAAATATTAAAAGATGGAAATTCAAGTATTAGCTTATACTTGATAGGTACAGAAGCATACGCTACTTGTTTTTCCAAGAATTACTACCAGGTCAGTAACGAACTACCTATTATAATAAACATTATGGCTTTCGTTGGATCTTTGCCGATACGGCATTCGTTATCCATTATAAGCTAAGCCACACGGTTATATAATGTTCTCCTTGACTTACATGAAATTTAGAAAGAAACAGAGAATGACAAGTTTGTCTGATTCTACTAAACTCGTATTGAAAAAATGGTGGAAATTTATGACGTATCGGCAAAGATCCAGCGAAAGAACGTACATACCTATACATAGAGGAAGAGATAGAATGCGTGTAGATCCAATTCAATTTATAATATTACAAGGTGCAGCAGAGAAATTAGAGATTTGCCTAAAACTATACCGGGTCCGCGCGCACGACCTGCTGATACGTTTAGTGTAAGATGAAAAAGAACTGTGAAGAGACGTCCCTTAGTTAACACAGGACACGTATATCGGTACGCGTCGCTTGGACGAATGCATTCATTGTATCTAACATATTAAAATCCTATGCCTGCTCTAACACATTGAATATCCTATCAACAGATCGAACGTGCGCACTCTGTATAGTCACGCGTGTACATAAGTTTTGCGTGACCTTTGTGCATCGATTCGTCAATAATTAATACTAATATGTAGAGCGAATAGTTAATTTTGTTATATGGGATATAGTGAATAATCGGTATCAACTGTAAGGTATCGATAACTAAATGTTACGTACCGATACTGAGGATTCGATAAGATGATATGGATATTAACCATGGATATTAACGAGATCGTAAAAGATTTTGAAGAGATTGCATATAAAAACCACAACAGTTGATATGGTATAAAAATAGCATGCGTCCACGTGCTTTGTATATTGCAATTGTAAATTAATTTTGACTTATATGTTATATAGGAAGATTAATATAGTATCAACATTTAATGTCCTTCGCTAAGATAAACAGTGTTGTAGTTTTTAAACAAATTATTCAATAGCACTTTTATTACTTGTTGATATCTTAATAAAGCATATTTTGCACCTTTTCAGAGGTCGTTACAATTATGTGAAAAACGTCAAAAGAAAAAAACAAAACATGGGATAAACCCGCCTACGTATACTGCAGACATATATTTTATCTTAGAAAACTAGAGCTCACATATTCATAAGTCTTATTATTAACAGATGTATGTATTTTTATGACCTTTTAGGTACTTATCTTATTTTCCTGATATTTTTTTCCACTTATAGGTCCATTAAACACTATTAATTCGATTAAAGATCAATTAATTCCAATTATTAATTAAACCTTTACAATTTATTAGGTTTTTGTTACAACTTCAACGAGTTAAGTGGCAAAATTAAATACGAATTTGAAAAATCAGATATAAACATTACATTTACAGCAAACACTAACAGACAGTTATTTACAAAGGCCGTAGCCGGGTAAGTATAGAACACTGTATAATTCCTGTCATTTCATAGTTACATAGTATTTTTTATCTATATCGGTGCAAAATAAGGTAGGTAGGTAGCTGAAGAGTTCTCCTTTCTGCACTTTTATCACAAATAGCTATTTATAATCGTAAACAGTTTTGACATTACTATTTTGGCTTTAAAAATGAAATCAAACTTGTGAAGCAGTTAATTATAAATCGGTTAATTGTAAATATGTAGGAAAATATACATTTGGTAAAATAAGTAGAATCATATGGATAGTAATTATTAAATCAGACAAAGCTATCAAAAGCTTCTACCTTAGATCATATATATTACATGGATACCGCTATAGCATTTAAGAACTCGGACGTTGTTGTTTTGACATGTACAACGTGCTTTTTTGAACCTATTTCTTTCTTCAGTATCAATAGTCAACCGTACGCGATTTATTTGTTCGTTTCCGAAGTTTCCACTCCATTTGCTTTTATGGCTATGTTCAGTTATGTTTATTGTTTAATCGTTTGATTGACTATTGATGGTTTTTTAAAATTATGTACGCATCAGAATGCATTACGAGGCAAAGAAATGTAAAAATGAGGAAAACCCTAAAAGAATAAGAAAATAATTTACCAAATTAATATCGTTTCATAATACATATATTTTTTATAGAATGTTTATATATGTATAATTCTGCATATATGCCATTTATTTTTAATATAAAATATATAAAACATTCATCCCAGTTTAGATTTATTTAAATGAACAAAAAAAAACACTTCTAACGTCTCCTGTTAGCATAAATTCGAAATTTGCGCCAGCGTGATTTCGAATTTCGCTCTTATATCGATCGCACTTACGACTTGAAGTTTGCACGTTTTGTTTCTCGGGGTAGAAAGTGTGTACGATAGATAGGGATACCCTAAAGTAAGTGTGAAATGGAAGAATAAAATATGTCTGTGATATGTTAAAACATACTTTGAGCTTCATATCGCTATCCATGTAATATATATGATCTAAGGCTTCTACTCAATAAAGTGAAAGTTTACGGCTTTGACAGTGTTATAGTAAATATGTAAATGTATACAATGCAAAAAGTAAAATAAAACCGCAAAAGCACAAATATAAACAATTTGAGAAAAGGAAACTACAAACTCGACCTTTCGCCACTAATGTGAGTGGTCTCTTCAGGAGTGAAAGATGAGTGGCAGAAAAGTCAGACGGTGACGGTAGAGGTGTGGTTGACATGTCGTCTATCATCTACTTTTCAGGTAGGTTTTTGCCTCTAGCGTAATTTATACGTCGAGTTACCGTGCCCTTATGACTTCCCTTACTTACCTCCTGAACAAGTAAGGTACATTAGTACTTTAAAAAGTTGAGTTTATAGTTTCCTTTCTTTTATTTACTTTTGTGCTATGCTTTACTTTATTTTTTGCGTTGTATATACATACACATTTATACTACTATAATTATATTTAAAATCTTGCCAGTATCGTTATCGTTCGCAGTTCCAATTCCCTTTTAAAGAGTGTGCCTAATGTCTAGTTCGAAAACATCTATTTTCGCGACATCTGTTAGCAAAATAAGCTTTTCCCAAGAGGTCAATATCACAGTATAACTAGTATGGACATTTGACTAATTTTCATTGCATCGGTTTTTGTGCGCAGAATAGAAGCGAATAGTTCATCTTAACAGTATGGCGGATTGTTTATGTTTTGTGTTTTGAGAAGAATTTAACGCTCATAATTATTTATCGTGCTGTTTGATAAAGAAGTGTTCGGGATATGTTATACCATTGTTGTTTATATATGAATATAGTGTAGTGCGTAAAGTGTATATAGTATAGGAATAAGTGTAATCAGCTATGTACTTTTCGTAATTTGGTTTGTTTTATGTATCTTATGACTAAACCTTTTTAGCTTCAATATGCATGTAATAACATACTTTTAATATTACAACTTTTGTGTTTAGATTCCGTTAAACCTTCCAATTAAATTGAATAAATAATTATATTGTATAAACAAGGGTATTATTTACAGTTGGTAGCATTTAGTTACTTTTATATATCACTACGATGAAGTTAGATACAGAATAAAGTGTTAAGAAGACGGTGTGTATTTTATTCCGACCTACTCTGGAAATAAAAGTAAGCCGGCGAGGGTTACATTTCCTTTTTACAATTCAACGTTACTTTTTCAATTAAGTATCAAAATAATTACCATTTTCGCGACTTCGCATACATTCAATTTTATTGATTTGGTCATCCTGTTAAGATGCCCCTAACTTCACTGTATACTTAGAGGCTATTCAAAAATATACATAAAAGATCAAAGGTGCCGACACAAATGTCCATACTGGTTATACTGTGGATAAACTCTTAAACCAAGGAAAGGTACCGAGACGTTTAAAAATTATCATCGAGGAACATTTTACCACAACCTACTGCTAATGAACCGACCACTGTCCATACTGGTTATACCAACTGTGTCAATATCTCACAAATCAGACATTGAGAAACCTGCGTGCTAATACGAATATGAGCTGGTTGCCCTTAGCAGCACACCCTATACAGAAAAGAGTCGCAAACAACACAGTCGTCAACAATGCCAATAACAATAAACCATACAAATACTATACACGCGGGCTTCGATGAGGTATAGCTTCATCAATAGAAATCTGCATGTTCATGTTAATCCTAAATTGATCCCTCCGGACGATGAAATCCGCAAACTAGTCCGAGAGTTCATTTATTTAACCTAGGTTCGTCTAATCAATCAGCCCTACAGTAGTTCTGCTTCTCCCTTTTCGCTGTTAGGCAATCTCCAAGGAAATGCACAGGAATTAAGGTATCCAGCCTAGTAAACAAATATATGTACTTGACCCGGCTTCAGTTATAATACTTGCTGCACAATAAGGTGCATGCAATAATATCATAACATCCTTATGACACATACATATAAGAAAAAAAAATGCGTGGTCCTAGAAATCGCTCTTTCGTTCTTTCTCGTTCTTACCATCACGGCGGCGGTGAACATGTTTGCATAGTATATTGCAGTGCAGAGCGTAAATTTATGACATGCACTCTATTAAAATAAATATCTCTCAAATCATACAAAGCTCAATCGTGAAATATATAGATATGTATGTATATGTATGTATGTACATACGTCAAGGAAAACTGAGCATAATCGTTGTTTAATGTTCTATTAGGGTTTTAATTCGATTTTGGAGCCATGAACAGATATACGAATCCAAATAGAAAGCAAATTTGTTTGCTTTTACTTAAAAGAAAGTAAACTCATTCAAATTACATTTTATAATTATATGTACACTTCTACCACATCAAGGTACATCAAGGTAGAATTTGAGAAGTTTACAGAATTATGCAATATTTTAAGATTAATGCCGAAAAGGTACTTAGCTTGGGAATATCCGAATTAAAATTTAATGGCGTGACAAAGTTAAAAGCAATGATAAAGTAAAGCAAAAAAAATCCCGTTCAATTGCAAAATTTTCCGTAACATTTTTCTATCAGCCAAACATATGACAAAATTTTATTGAAATAACGTTGAAATTTTAAAGTTAATAAATCTATTAACATTGTGCAAAAAGGAAATTCCTACTATTGCACGATTTTTTAGGGTATAAAGCTTATGTATAATAGATTAATTTTTACATGTCTATTGTATTGTTGTTGAGCAAAGGTAAGTAGATTCATATCATTTACCAAATACAGGTTTGTGTCCATAAAGAGCAATTAAATTGTGTGTCTTTTTCAGTTTTTGCTTAAAAAATAAAAGTAAATTGACGATGGTGTTATATCCATTTGTTGTTCAAGGATATCTTAGTCGAAATTCTGATAAGTCAAAGATTCTCGATATACCAACAGCTACCCTACGTATAGATGCGAAACCTAATCCTCTTGACAACTTTAGCTATGGTTGCTATTACGGTTGGATTCACGTAGACGATTCTAAGATACACAAAATTATAATGAGTGTGGAGAACAATTCGGAAATAGATTTTCACATTATTGACAGTGTAAACGACACTTACGAGGGTTACGACAGTTATGTAACAATTATTCTACTAGGTCGTAGTAGAGGACAATTTCGGTTTTTAAATATGAATACTAGGCAACAAATCCGTCGAGCTGACTTGGAATATGCAACTAAGATACTGGCAACACCGCAATGTCAACTATTTAAAAATCGTAGTTTTCTTTTAAAAGTGACAAATGAAGACGTACATTTCTAAAATTCTATTGTGATGGTGAATTGTATTAATAAGCAGTTAACAATAAAGAATATATCCTAAAACTATTTTTTCGTAGTCTCAGCTGTTGTAGTAGGTACCTATCTTTGATAAATGTCAAAAAAAAATATTCCCAGATTTGATGAGCTGTCATAATAATATTCAAATAGCTTCACACGTCGCATTCTTGAATTAAATTGGAAAATGAATTTGCTATTAGAAAATGCTCAGTTAGAATACTAAACTGAATGTTAATAAGAAACTATAAGAGATATACCGTGTGTCCATAGATTAATTCTCAACATGGGCATCTCCATTATTACGAAACGTAGAGATTTGGGTAGATGAGATAAAATTCTCCTGAGGTAACATAGTACTCAACCCCATAGAGAAACTTTAGATATTTAATGTGGATCAGACGTTGTGGCAAAATTGAATTTTTGAGTTTTCGATTATTCATCTATTTTAAGAAGAACTTAGTTTGCACTTTCTTAAGACACTTTCTAATAGGAATCTAGTGATGTATTCAGATCTTTCAGATATGTCATCGTAGTTAAGTTACAACTGTCAACTTCATTTTGTCTTATAGGGGTGATAATTGACGAGATCGTTTAAAAAGAGATTTTTTTTCTCTTTCCAAAAATATTAATTTGACATATCTAATATGAAAAGTAGTGACGAAAAAGCAAAGAAGTGTTATTTTCTCACTAATAGGTGGAAGCATCAGTCGCGCTTTGAAAACGAAATCGAAATCTATGTAACTGTCATTGCAATTGTTTGTTGTCAAGCTCGTTTTGTGTGTATTTTCCTTAGTCACAAGGTAAGAAAATAGTGCAACAAAATCTTATTTATTGTTTAAATAAAATTAATTGGATATACCTAACACATAATTCAATAATTGCAACCAATTACCTCACTAGGTATTTTGGTAATAGATAGATCGAAACTCATAAACCGATTGCTTGACCACCAAGCTCTTCTAACTGACACCGCTAGACTTCTCTTTGTGGGGTTACATTAAAGACAAAGTCGCACCTGCGATAACGTACATGAACTTTGTGAAAGCGTGAATCAAGCATTTCCAGATATTGCCAGGCATGTTTTACACAAAACGGTTAAAGCTACTATTAGCAAATCATATACCTATGTTTAGAAAATATCAAGCGCTGGCAGGTCTTTTGTAATTCCTTGTTTTGATTTT
The DNA here is from genome assembly GCA_004785975.1 of Popillia japonica. Classification (NCBI taxonomy): domain Eukaryota; kingdom Metazoa; phylum Arthropoda; class Insecta; order Coleoptera; family Scarabaeidae; genus Popillia; species Popillia japonica. The sequence continues at coordinate 19,009 of SMLS01058421.1, forward strand.
GTTTAATGTAAAATTTAAATATCTTTAAAGGCTTTCATGTTAATAAATAATTGTTCTAAAGTAAGTTTTCTTTATTTATTTGTGTACAAAACCGTCTACTAACAAACTGCACGACTGATGCACGCACCTACTATAGTGAAAAAAAAAATGAGATTTTTTTGTTTTTTCGCCACTAGTTTTCATATTAGATATGTCAAATCAAACATTTTTGGAATAAGAAAAAATTCTATTTTTAAATGTGACATGGCCAACTATGCCCCTCATAAGAAAAAATTAAGTTGACAGTTGTAACTCAACTACGATGGCATATCTGAAAAATCTGAATACATTTCTGTCAAAAAAGTGTCTTAAGTAAGCGCAAGTTCCGCTTAACATAGATGAATTATTTTAAAAATCGAAAACACAAAAATTCACTTATTTTGCCGAAGCGTCTGAACCGCGTTAAATATCCAAAGTTTTTTATGAGTTTCAATACTACATATTTGACCTCAGGAGAATCTCATTTAACCAAATCTCTATCTTTCGTAATAAGAGAGATCTCCATGTTGAGAATGAATCTGTGCATACACAGTATACAACTGGGGACCTTGACAATATTTTATTATCCAGATAGTTTTTCCACTTTTTTAAGTCAATTATAACACTGCAATTCGAACAAAGATCAAATTTATTCCAAAACCTTTACAATATACCTATATAATCTGGTTTTCGTTACAACTGCGTCAGTGGAATAAAATTAACATTTATTACGTGTCAAATTATAAATAAATAACTAGCCATGCCTATCAACAAAATTATCTACAGACAGAGAAATTCGGTGATATATAGGATTATGTTTACAATATAGTGGACAATTTAAGATATTTTGAAATGTAAATTTATAATCATAGCAATAATGCTCCTTATATCAATGTATTTTTTTTTTGTCAAGCTCTAACAATTCTGTTCAAAGACTATTAGGGAAAAGCATGGCAAAAAAACCTAGTCAAGAGCGTAATTTTATAAAATTCAGACGTGATTAGGTGATTAAATTATTATAAATAATACTCAAATTAAATTGACCGCGTTATTTTCTTTTTTAATGTATATCATTTCATATATTAATCTTTTTGTATAACTATTTGCTTTTTTTTAAATCCTAACATTTTCAAAATCAGTTCAAAGTTATGTCGTAATTCTTTAGAATGCTTAGACAAAGCAGTTTCCGCGGTTATGTTATGCGTTACAGTGTATTGATGATTATACAGTCGTTTTTTTAAATACTGTCTAGTTTGCCCTACGTAACATAATCCTATATATTACTGAATTTCTTTGTCTGTAGATAATTTTGTTGATAGGCATGGCTAATTATTTATTTATAATTTGACACGAAATAAATGTCAATTTTATGCCACTGACGAAATTGTAACGAAAACCAGATTATATAATATATTGTAGAGGTTTTGGAATAAATTTGATCTTTGTTCGAATTGGAGTGTTATAATTGACCTAAAAAAGTGGAAAAACTATCTGGATAATAAGATAAGTTAAAAAAGGACATCAAAATACATATACTTAACAATATTTAAAAGAGAAATAAATTAAAATGAAGTTAAAATAAAACACTAACTCACACAGCTACAAAAACACCAAACACTTTAATAAATTGCCAACGCGTATCCAGGCGACAATAAAACTTATTTTTTTATCGCCTTGATAATGACAGCTTTACTGTTGAGACGCGTTGGAAATTTATCAAAGTGTTTGGTGTTTCGTGGGCGAAGATGAGTTAGTGTTTTACTTCCAGTGAATATTTTCAAATGACAGTGGTCGATACAGAACTCTCCATTTAAAATGAATTAAAGTTATTTAGTATTATTGGCAACCACAATTGGAGATAAGATTTTAACCACACTGCATGTTTTTGTAATGCTTTTTCTAAAGAAACAATATAACTTAGAGCACGGCTTAAATACGTACAGCAGGTACTCATCTTAACTATTAATCTACAGTAGAAGGTTTAGTATACATAGAAGGAATATCAAAGTAACGTGCCTTGATTTAGCCTAGCCTTGCCGAAATCTACAATATTAGAAATTGCATTCCATTAAAATGTTGATGGACTTTGATGAATAACTTTCTGTGGATTCACCTGTATATTTCGGAATGAGTACACAGGTATTCAGCCTGTATTACACGGCCAAAGTGCATCAAAGTTTTGTCGTAAATGGACATCAAAGTAGATTATGATGAAATATTATGATAGGGGTTGTTTGTGTTAATATGGAGGCTTTACAGTCCCAACAAATGATTTTAAAATTAATATTGTGCAACATGTTGGTGGAAAAAGAAAATAGAATACATAAACAAACAACAACAACAAATTTGTTGCAGCAACTATTTTTAACGTCAAAGTAAAATTTGCTGCAACGTCATCAAAGTAGTCGACTTTGAACAACTTTGACGTAAGACTTTGATGCACTTTGACCGTGTAATACAGGCTTACACTACTATGAAGTACTTAAAAAAGTACATGATGTTAAAAAGTAATAAAACATTTTCACTTTTGTTTATGAATATTTGTATATCTAGCACAAAGTGTTTTCATGCGAATTTTTGTAATTTTACATTTTATTTATGTATTTGACCCAAAAAAATCGAATATGCATTTTAGTGCAATAATAAAATGTATCAATGTGAGTCAGTATTTTTTACAGTTCACTTTTTTGTAACACGGTGTAGTAGTGTAGTTACAAAATACTATTTCCAATTATTCGTGTTATTCTTATAGTCGTATCACAGACAGCAATTAAAAATTATGAAAAATTTTATTGCAACTTTTCTGATAACCCTGGTATACCTAATAGCCTTCAAAAATTATCAATTCGACGAATTAATAATTCAGAGGATTAAACATATTCCTTAATACCCAAATATTTTATCATATACATAATATATGTTATGTTATCATATTCCTCGTATGTACGATATATCGCACAACTAAGCCGCCATGCGTTTACAATTATTTATGGTCACGCATTAACACTATTATATATAGGTACTTCGTAATATTTAAGAAATGCGTAGTAGACTGATTAAAATAAATGCATTATTGCTATTCTTGTTGCCTTATATAAGTTTGTCTTATAGTGCAATCAAATAATTACGAAATCATTGTATCGTAATTATAACAAAAACAATTTACAGTTTACGTCACCACTTTAATATTAGGTGCATAATTCAAAAATTACACTATCAAGAGCAACATATTTCAATATTGTGAAAAGCTTACGTATATATACATATGTTCTGGATAAATGCACAACGAAAAGGATATTACCCTCGTAATTTTATATCTCTGTAAGTTTACAATTTTTAAGTACACATTTAATTACTGTAAAAGTGAGGTTAGGTTCGCTTTACCTGCCGGTATATTGATTCTTTTTTAATCAAGGGATATCGCGACAAGTAATTAGAACAAACAATAAAATGCAGAATATGCTTTATTATTCACACTGTTTCTGTTGCCTTCCTATTTATACTAAAGAAGTGAAAATTAATCAAGCTTTTTAAACTGATACCTGTACGAAATACTATTTCGTATTTATTAACTTAATATACGACTTAGGAAAGTGTATATGATAACATATAAATAAAACGTTTCAAAAATTATGATCAAATTTATAACATTAAGCTGCATGGGTCAATGTAAGGTCGTTTCGCGGACATCGTGTACAAAGGTGGCAACCATAATTAAAACAAACAACCTCAATTACAGATAATAATATAGTATACATACTTACTTTTTTATCGCCGCCAGTTACGTCCAACATTCTTATAATTTTCCACAGATAACTTTTTTATTTTTGCAGGATATCAAAACTCAGTTTGAAAGTCCATAACACGCACGCGTTGATTTCGAGTGTATACCAAGTACGTTTAAAAACAACAATGACCACGTCCTTGCCATACTATACTAGCGGTGAAGTTATCAAGGGTTTTGGGAGAGGATCGAAACAACTTGGCATTCCAACAGCTAATTATCCTAGAGATGTTGTTCAAAAATTACCAAGGGATATCAACACAGGTGTTTATTACGGATGGGCGCAAGTTGAGAATTCACCTATTTATAAAATGGTCATGAGCATCGGATGGAATCCCTTTTATAAAAATAAAGAAAAATCGATGGAAACTTATATCATCCACAAATTTGATGAGGATTTTTATGGTCAAATACTTAAAATCGTAATTTTAGGATATATTAGGCCCGAAATGGATTTTAAAACCGTCGAAGAATTAAAAGAAACAATTTGGTCAGACATTAGACAAGCGGAAAAAGAATTAGATCGACCAGAATATGAGCAGCAAAAAAAATATTTTCATAAATAGAAGAATATTTTGAAATATATTATTGAAGCTATATTACTTGAAAGAAATTATTAAAATTGTATTTAATTTTAAGTAGTAAAATTGAAAATAGTATTTTTTACTGTACTTATTTTCGTTTCATAAACAGTATTGATTTTTAGTTTTTTTAATAACTTACAATAAAAAAATTGATTACGATCGGTAAATTGTGACATAACCTTTCTTCTTAGTGCTCAAACGAAATATCACATTAGCCGCTATCGACTTGTCTAAAAGAACTGGAAGTTCTAGAACAGTTTCAGACACTGGCACACTGGCTATGCAACAAGTTGTCAAGGCGGTCTGGTTCAACATATTAGCCTGCTAATTAGTAGGTGTAGCGGCAGTGAGTAGAGATGGGCAGTTCAGTTCAATTTGCAGATCCGTGTCATCAGTTCTAGTTCATTTTACTGAACTGTATCTTTGAGTCAGTTCGCAGTTCATTTCTTATTTTCAGTAGGTACTAGTAATTTCTTTGCAGATATTCCCGTATAGTTAAGTATATGTTATGCATTAGATAATAAACATTCCCCATTAACCCTTAAACCCGCGCGTATGGCGTACTGAGTACGCCAACCGTAAAAAAACTGATGGGGATAGCACACCGCTTGTCGGGGAGTGTTGTTCCTTTAAGTACCCTTTCAATTAATCGTGTTAAACCGAGGTAATAGGTCGGTAGTGATAGAAACTAATTTTAAAAATATCTTAATTAAAAAAAAGCTTTAGCACCCAGTACGACAACGTGCGACATGTGCGAGTAAATTCTATTTTTTTAATTTTTGATGCCATTTACACGTATCCTTTCAACTTATTTATTGTTAGAACACCTTTTGACACTAATGAAATTAGGAATATGTTAGAAAATGAGTCGGATGAAGAATATCTAGAAGACACAGATTCAGAGAGTGACCATGAGTATATCGTAACTAGTGACCACGACTCCGATACAGAGCAAGACGCAGACTTGGAAACCGAAGACCAGGAGGGGGATTCGCAACATTTTTTAGGGAAAGATGGAACAAAATGGGCAAAAAAATCTTTGAGAAGTAAATTCGCCAGAACGCCCACCAGAAATTTAGTAAAGGTAAAGCACATGGCTGTAGTTGTATTCGCCGGCAACCATAATTTATAACATCCTAAATGAATATTCAACAACCAAATATTTCAAACAGTAATTCCTTTACAGATATCGGCAAAAATCAGTAATAGAACAATGTACGCCAACGCGCGGGTTTGATGTTCAAAATTTGACGCGCGGGACTAAGGGTTCAAAATGTTATATAAAGACAATTTTTATTATAACAGAATTGCGACACGTTTCTTTAGTCTCTTATTTTACAAAGAATATGTTGCGGTTTGATTTGCGTTAATGTATTTCGAACGCGTGTCTTACGAATCTTGTATCAGTCAATTTACCTACTACTCGTTTCATTTCGACCGGTTCTCTCATTCGGCTCGTGTGAGTCAGTCAGTTCACTTAGTTCGTAGTTCATTTGAACTTGTGGCTCTTTCGAGTCTTGTGTGTCTGTAAGTTCACCTAGTTCCTAGTTCAGTTGAACTTGTGGCTCTTTCGAGTCTTGTGTGTCTGTAAGTTCACCTAGTTCCTAGTTCATTTCGAACTTGTGTGTTTCGGATCTTGTGTGTCAATAAGTTCACCTAGTTCATAGTTCATTTCGAACGTCTCTCTTGTTGGTTTTTCAATGCGCTATACATTATTTTAAAATTGTACATATAGACATAATAGAAATAATCTTGTTTAATATTTCAATTTCTATAAAAATTTAAGTTATGTGCAGTAATAATGGTAATAAATGAATGATGAACTGGGAACTACTAAGAATAATTTTACGGACACAGTTCATTGAGTCTTTTTAAGGATACGTGTCTTTGAACTGAGTAGTTCGTGAACTGCCCATCTCTAGCAGTGAGGAGAGAGAGAGAAACTGGAACAGTACAAAGGCGCGTGCAAGGCGCAAAAATAAATATAACGCAAAATTACTATTTCAGAACTGTTCCGAAGTAGCTCTGACATAGCCCAACGAACAAATCGAAAACAACAATCGATTGTTGTCAATATTCAAATGGCCAGTTGAATTGTTATGCCTTGTCCAGTCTGAAGCTGCAGCATGTAATGCAACATGGACGGTATTAATTTTACAATGCAACAACCAACACACATTTTGTTTACACAAAAATTCCAAAGTACTCATCGAGCATGGATAGAAAGAATCAACATATAAATTTAAACGCTAGATACAATTTGGAAGTGGATTCATACATGTATACGGTCCATACTGCAAGCAAACTTAGCGCAACACGCAACATCCGTCCACATTGTTACATTACACGTTACAGCTTCAATGTGGCTCGTAAGTTGGCTGTTAAGTTGTGCACTTAAGATCATATAACGTCTCCAACGCATTATCGAGTAGCCACACCCCTGCGGCAGACCGCATGTCTATTGCCAAAAGCTTGGCTGGGTGTGGCAGTGATAACATATAATGTATGTAGCGCTACTGAGCACTACGCACTACCGAGTAAACACGTAGCCATCGCGTAGCGATTAGTCACAGCTCACATCACTATAGACATAGATAGTGATGTGATCTGTGGAGATCAGTGCAATAACCGGAACGGCAGAATCTTCGTTGTTGTCCAACGAAATTTAAAATAGAATTCAAAAATATGTATCATCAGAGCTGCAATTATTATACAGCAGAAAAGCTTTTTTCACTAGTAATGCTCATAAAGAACATATAAAATATATAAAAATCTGATATTTTTATTCCATGACATAAGTAGTCTAATAGGAGTATACGCCGGTTCTGGACCACCAATTTGTGAACCGCCATATTTAGCTTCATTCTCCTCATTTTTGAGGTCAAAACTACTTATAGTGCTTAATAATTTAACAGTCCATAAACGGTACAAAAATTTTCGTTAAAACCTCAATAATTCTCTTGAAAATGCATAATAGTATATTATGACACTAGTGCATAATCGTAACGTTAAAGCCACTCCGCTTCGCGTCGTGGCTTTAAACTCGTTACTCGTGCTTTAAAAACTAATTATGCACTATGTCATACGATATTTTTTAGTATAGATGCAACAATAATTTTAACTAGAAATCAAATCAATAATTTTAATACATTTTATTATTATTAAACATTATTGTTGTATTAATAATGTCGACAGAAATTCAAAAACTAGCTGCTGAAGCTGAATTAAGTTTAATACCTGCAAAGTCCAAATAATAATTCAAATCAATAATTAATAATTCCAATACATATTATCGAGTGACATGTACACCCTGATGCAAATGTATCCGGACACGTATCGAAAGAGAAACACCTGCCGCACAATATTTTGTTCCGTACGGTATGCTGACACTCCGTCTATTTGGAACAAAATATTGTGCGGCAGGTGTTTCTCTCTCGATACGTGTCCGGATACATTTGCATCAGTGTGTACATACCTATATGTCATTTGACATTTCACTGGACTATTAAACGCTTGGGATTGGCTGTTACCAAGCAACCTTTATAGCACGCCGTGCGATAAACGCCCGATTATGCACGCTTATGGGTGTGTTTTGATTGGTTTACGATGCATGCATACTAAAAAAATACCTATATTTTAAAACATTTATACCAAATTTTATCCATAAATTTAGTCACAATTTTGCTCGTTCACAAGCTAAATTGTATAAAAAAAAATTATTTAATCGCCACCAAATTGTGAACGAATATAAACACCCATATTCTCTATTAATTTAGTAAAAATTAGTAAGCTTGTTATAAATAACCATTTATTTTTTTTATTTTCCATATACAATTGATTAATTTTTAAATCTGCATCATTCAACAATTCATTTGTAATCATTTATTGGTGATTGAAAGAGTATTTGACAAACGTCTTTTTATTATCTTTATATTCAATTTCTTCGTCCATTTTCTCAATTGTGTTAACTGCAGCAATTCGTCCTTTCTTGTAAAATTCTGTTTTCAGTTTATAATTGTTCTGATGCTTTTGATTTTGAACCAACGGATAATTTATTAAATTCAATACAATCGGCTTTAATTTTATTTTGTATAATTCTCAATTGATTTTTATCTGTAATATCAATCTATGACATTATTTACGAGATAAAGATTTTACAACTTATTAAAATTTTCTTCAAAATTTTGATTATCTGATGTACTTGGATCGTCTTTTAATCTCTTTGTATTCTTAATCTCTTTGTATTCTTTTGCGGACAAATGCGGACGAATGCGACCCAAGCCTAATAGAATTTATATGGGAATTAGAACTTACGGCTGTATAAGCATTTTGATTCATTTGGGATGATTTAATTTTTAGATCTTGCTTAATTAATATTAGTGCAGAATCTAAAATTTTTTGTGATACTTTTTTCTGTTTTACAAATTTTCTTTTTGAAATATTTTCTTTAGATAGTCTATTTAAATATGTATTCGGTTGCTAAATTTATTTTATAATAATTTCTTCCATCCTTTATTGCAGTCCATTGATCTTTTGTATTTAATATATTTTCTAATGACTTTTCTATTGATTTATTTATTGATATATTTGAATTACTCGACTTTGGTAAATGTGTACATATACCTAATACTTAACACTAACATTACTCATATTTATTATAATATATTTTTATATATTTAATTCAATGCTTTGCTTCTCAGTCGCAGACGTTTAATTATTGATAAATACTAATTAATACTAATTATGACTAATAGTGGTGGACCAAAGAAAAGTTATTTAATAATAACAACAATATAAATTTTAGATTGAGATCATTAATTGAAAGAAAAATGGGTAGTGAATTACTATCACAACCAAAAAGAATGACAATTATAGGTCCATCTGGATCTGGTCAATCAACAACTGCTCAAGAAATAATATTTGGTATGGAAAGAAAATCTATTCCAGAAATAAATTATTTTTTACCTAATGGAAACGATTTGGAAAAAGATATTCCCGTAATTAAAGAATTATGTAAAACTTTTATTTATTTTAACATATAAGACAACATATATACGACAAAGATAGTATTCCAAATGAATTGAGAGCACAGTCTTAACATATTTGATGATGCGCATAAAAAAATTGGTATAACAGATTTAGCAGAAAAATTATTTACAGAAGGAATACATAGACAGCCTCATGTAATATATTACAGTGAATATTCGGTTAATTTTGAAAAAACACAGATAAAATAAAATCGGTTTACACGACGTTAAATTTACGCAAAAATTAACGAGAAAATTTAGGAATAAATGATTTGACACGTATCAACCAGAAAATTATGTAATGTAATAATTACTACTAAATTTTTTCGTAAATTATTTAGAACCTGTCTTACGGCCGGTTTCATAATTAAGTTAAAGTGACTTTAAATTTTAAAGTCTACTTTAACTTTTGAAATGCGTTCATTATCACTTTTTAAAGTAAAAGCCATCATTAACTTTAAAGTCCCATTTTTTTCACTTTAGCCCTAAAGTCGACTAGGCAACCACAAGTTTACATATGACAGTAATGACAGTAATCGCGCCACAATAGCATCAATGTTTCGTCCACAGTGTGGCAATTCTTTGTCATCCAAGCCAATAATTTCTCATATTCTTTATAATATGCAATTTTTGATTTTTGTGGGATTAATTTCAATTCAGCTTGCTCACCTAATCGTTCAACCTCCGAAGAAATCTCTCCACTCATGTTGTCCATTCTAAATTCCAAAAATTTGACATAAGTAAATGTCATAGCAACCACATAGCAACCAATTAACAATAATTGCTAACCGTTTCTATGTTCATTTTTAATAATTAGACCCACACGCTACTTTGTAAAATGCACCAATTCTTCTATTCTTTTTGTTTTTTTTCCGCATTGTAGTGCAGGTATAATAAAAAATAGTGTATAATATGCGTGTATAAGTGCCTTTAAAGCACTTGCGCCATTTGAAAGCACCCCGCATCGCGACGTGCTTTTAAACATGTCGCGCGTGCTTTAAAGGCTTACTTATACACTTATATAATAATATACTTACTATTATTTTACAATAATCCTATTTTTTTGATATTTTTTCCACTTCTAAGTCAATTACAACACTCTAATTCGAATAAAAATCAAATTTATTCCAAAACCTTCACAATATTAGTTTGGTGTTCGTTACAACTTCGTCAATGGAATAAAATTGACATTTAATTCGTGTCAAATAATAAATAACTAGCCATGCCTATCAACAAAATTATCTACAGACAAATAATTTCAGTGATATATAGGATTATGTTTACAAAATAGTAAACAATTTAAGATATTTTTGAAATGTAAAATTATAATTATAAGTATAAGAATAATTATCCTTATATCAATGTATTTTTTGTCAAGCTCTAACAATTCTGTGGACTAGGGAGAAACATGGCAAAAAAAAACCTAGTCAAGAGCTAAATTCGAATTAGAGTGTTGTAATTGACCTAGAAGTAGAAGAAATATCAGGAAAATATACTAATTTTATAATAATATACTTAGATATTTTTCTGGTAATCATTAAAGTAGTATAAGTACATAAACAACTTCCGTATTATAAAAATTTACATAAAACGATCAAATAAATGTCTATGAACTTGAAGTACGTAATGAAAATCTAGAAGTAGAAAATTATGGTTCAGAAAGACTAATTTTTCTACATTTTCAGGTAGTAGTTTACTCATTTTTTTATCGTTCATACGCCAGCCGAATACTTTTGCCTAATATTCGGCGATAAAGTCCGCAGAATATTCGGTTTTCGGCCGAATATACTATTCGTTGCAAGTCTAATTATAATAATTATGATAGGGTAGATAGGGGAACTTATTTTAGTGCCAATTTAAATTTCTAATTTCGCGACTTTAATTTGATCTTGATATCAAACATTTATGTTGACAGTAGAATAGTATACGCCTTTCTTATTCTAACAAACGGAAACTATCTATGCCTTCTCTTTTCTTTTCAACTTTACGTATCGATCAAACGCAGGGGTTCACATGGTATGTATAACCGTGGCTTATACTGTTATTAGTTTTTTGGTTCATCAATCCGTACATTATGGACACTTTCTCTTTATGTAGAATTCAATACGACTTTCCAAGAAAAGTTTGGCCAAAAGAATGGAGATGGACATACACTTAAATATAAAAAAACGGAAAACGGCAATGTAAAAATATGTATTTTCATGGATGATGTAGGTATCGTATCAAATAGGTCATATTGTTACAAATTGTTTACTACATGTATTATTGCTACACTATCAAGAATTTCTCGATGCCATTGATAGGATTCTTTAGTATGCAATTAATTGAAGAGAACGTAACTTAGGCATTATTTAAAACGAACCATTACGCCGTGGGATAGTTTTAAAACTACAGAAAAAAACTGTACATATACGTTGCATAAAAATATTTATTAAATATTATCTATATTACCGCTTAAAAATTCTTTACTGAAGCAATCCAATTTTTGCTATGTTCTGTTTTCACAGTAAAACTGTTTTTACTGTTGTCTTTTCTAATATATTTATATTATTTATTTAAAATAATTGAAATTGGTGTACTTTTTATGCAATATAAGACTGGAAGTAACTTTATATTTTGTTTAATAATTACATTATTAAATATTACACTTTTAACCTGCTCTCGTCAAATCCAATCAATGGTGACGAGATTACATTATAGTCAATCACAATTTAAGCTATGCTATATCTATTCTTAAGGCAAATTTGACTAAAAGTACAATACTTCTATATTTATTAGGTATATGTATATAGCTGGTGCTAACAAAATTTAAACTGTAAGATTTTACATTGTTGAAATTTTGTTGGCGCGGACACTGTCAAATTAATTATTCCAAAAATCACAAGTTGATAATGATCTGGTACAATGTAGGTAACATTTTATATGTATTGTAATAATGTATCATTCCACAAGCGTATAATTTATCTATTATTATTATTATTATAATGGTGGCTATTACCCATGAAGATAACATTGCAACACGAACCGTCAAGTGAGTGTTGTAACATCTTCGGCCCCATGAAATTATTATCCCAACAAGCACGAGCAAATTATCCAAATCAATTTTATCGAAGAGAAATCTTGGTCACGCGTTGATCACGAACAAAATTATACATACAGTTGTGATAATTTGCAGATTTATTTTAGTATGCATGCATGCATGTTGATTTGCAACTGTCTGCAATTTGCCCTTGTTGGAACGCCTTAAAAAACATTTTTTTTCTACTGTAAAGAAATTGAATTTAAGATAAGTACAAAAAAAAATTACAATTGTATATAAAGTTTGAGTTCTCAAAGGCGTCGTTTTAAATGACATCTATAATATATAGATACTAACCCGAAATCATAAACTACCAGTGTAAAATAAAATAAGCTACGCATGCGTAAACTACCGATTGAAAACCAGCAAAGCATTCGCAAGTTGTGATTGATGCAATTGACTATCAGCAAACAGTTTCCAATCGTTTATTATTTGACTTGGAACACCAAATTTCAGTTTGCAAATTGTAGTTGGGTTTGTTGGAACGGCAAAATTATTAATGCGCTGAATCCTGATAGTTTGCAACTATTACTGATAGTTTCGTATTCTGGTTGGAACAAACCTGTAGTTTACTTTTAGTGAGTTCGACAGTTATCGGATGTTTTCGTAATTTACTGTCTTACGCTGCGTTCCGAAACGTGCATTCTATGCGCTGCGTGCCTTCATTACCTTTTTTCCTATGCGTTGTATGTCTCATTCTAGCCTCTGATAGAGTCACTACCTATTTGAAAATAATTTCAGGGCAAAACTTTCTATGCGTGCGTATATGTTAAATCGGAACGATTTTTCGTTGCATAAGTCGCATATAACGCAGTATGCACAAGTCGGAACCCGGTCTTAGGTTGTGCTCCTTTTGCCATGTATTTGGTAGGTAACTAATAGCGTTTTCCATTCGGCAATTTAGGGCGCACTAAAAGTGCACTGAGTCAGTGCTGGCTGTTCCTATCGGCCAAGCACTAGCACCGACCAAGAATTGTACGTTTTTCATTGGGAAAATAGTGCAGTTTTACGCGGGAATGACGATGCGTCTACGTCACTATTTTTGACCGTGAGTGCTAAAAGCTGAACCTCTCGAAATGTACGGATCTTATTCGCATATGTGCTCCGACCGAGTGCGGATTCAGTGATTACGTCAAATGACGCGGGACTAGGGCAGTGGTAGTGCAGAACTAGTTCTCTCAAAGGAAAACGCTATAACGAAAACAAAGAAAGAAGATTTGCTTTGTGTAATGTTTGTGTAGTAATTGCGAGATTTTGCGAACATTTTAAGTGAAAATGAGCTCTTTTGGTCACACTCCATTAGCATCAATTCATGAAATCATCGAAGAAACCACGCCAATTAACAAGAAAAGGAACCAGGTATCCATATATAATCAGTTTTTCAAGTTTTGCGGAGAAAAAGGTTACAAACTAGATGGAAGTACAACTGTATTACAGAAATATGTATGTGTGCGTTATTTTGACCACTTGGGGATACAAGAAAAAAGATGATTTGGATTATAAAGAAGCTGTCGTCAAAATAATGTGGAATGTTACTGCTAAGAAGGTACAGAAAATCTATTGCAAGAAGTACAATAGTTTTTGGTCCATTTACAGATATTTTCTTTAAACCGGCGAGAGATGTAAGAAATGCTAAGCGTCATCAACTACAATTCCGGTATTTCGGAAAAAGAAGAGTATCTGGCTTAAGCGGAGAAGAATATAACAAAATTCTTAAAAATCTGGATGAAGATACCCCTTTAGGTTTGCAGCGCAAATGTTACCATTTTATAGCTTTTGAATTAGCATCGCGTGGAGGAGAAGCATCCAGATACTTAGTACAACATTTTTAGCACGAATTAAACAACATGGATGTACCAAAGGCTGTATTGAATATAATCGGGTATTTAGCAAAACAGATAGGCACAAGTAGGCTCAAAGAAGTTAACAGACACTAAATGGTTAACTAAGAATGAGATGGACTCTGACCAATGCCCTGGGCGGGAAGTAACTATCATGTAATACTGACTGTTGCATTTATTTTTATTTATTATTATAGATTGCTGGAAAATTATTATCAAAACGAGCTGGACATATAAAAACTGATCGGTTATTCTTAACGATAAATGCAGCGTGATAGAAAAACAGTTCAATTGAATGGTATAACAATTCGCCAGTTGATTGAAAGTAATACACTTTCTAAATGGATGAAAGGAGCCGCAAGTATAATAGGATAAGATGCGCAGAACATCAAAGTCAGCTTTAATCGAACAATGGCAGTTCAGAACTATATCAGAACTTACTAAAGCTGAAGTTCAAGAGCAGCAATTAAACCGTATTCGCAGATGGATGCTGAACACCACACAAAAATTGTTAACAAAATTAGACTTGACATTTCCAATGCTGTAAACACAGCTTCTGGCATGGCTTCTGAGAAAGAAAACGTTAACTACAATGGATATTATAATTGTAATTTTTAGTAGTCATGATTTTCAATGTGTTAATAAGTAAATTAATCAAACAATTAAGCTTATTTTATTTTTTTTTAATTATGAAATTAGTTTGTATTAATTTATTGTTAACATGTAGGTATTTTTAATCATAAAATTACGTAATTTCTATGTTCAAATTCAATTAGAAAAAATGAGTGTGCCTGCATGATAAGTTAAAAGGCCTTGATAAAATCATCATTATCACTTATTAAAATTCACATGTGATTTTTTCGCTATAAAATGAATGGTATTGGCTATTGCTAAAGAATTCCAACTGTGTGATTGGTTGACAGAAATGTGAGTGATATAGACTGCTAAAAAGCACTGGCAGAAGGAATAAACTCTTAAACCAAGGAAAGGTACCGAGACGTTTAAAAATTATCATCGAGGAACATTTTACCACAACCTACTGCTAATGAACCGACCACTTTTATAATATTCCGAGAAAATAGCTGCGTAGACACAACACAGGTGACAGTGTCATCGTAGATCGGTAAATTTAAAATACTTCTGAGCAATATCTAACAAACAATGCAGTAGTAGTGGTGTAAGAACTTATAGCTTGAAGTCTGAATCGTTTAATATGATCTCAATAGTACATAATGCACATCTTTTATCATACATATGTATTTTTCCCTATGATATACTTACAATCAAACCTCGACTTAATTAACTATATGATGATGAGTATGTAGGATATGTATTAAAATGTAGGCAGTTACCGGGGCTTTACTGTCTTTGGTGTAACATTAATTCTCGCCGAAGAAAACAAACATATCCAAAGTAAAGTTGAAATTTTGAAATAATCCATGTTGTAAGGTGAAATGTAATATATGTAGAATAAAACAATCCTCTATACCTTACACAATTTAATAAATTTACTCTAGATACATGTTTCGGCCATACAAGCCATCTTCAGCCTAGAATCTAAACAATAAGGTGAAATTACACAAAGTAATGATAATTAAAAAATACAGTACTTACAGTCATTTGTTAAGAATCAAAAACAATAAAATTATGAAATGTCTTGAAGACGTGGTTGTGTATTTTATTAATATTGAACGGATGAAAAGAGAAAAGTGAAATTGATAGGTTTAAATGTGAAGTTAAACCTATCAATTTCACTTTTCTCTTTTATGGTTTTGGAAAGGGCACAAAAATATAATGTTAAATTCAATCAAAATAAAATTCAATTTAGACAGGCTAAAGTTAACTTTATGGGACATATATTCTCACATAAGGGTATTGGAATAAAACAAAGTTATATTGACCCAATTATTAAAATGAATACACCACAAAATAGAACAGACTTGTTAAGAGTTCTTGGTATGGCCAAATTTGTGTCGAAATTTATACCTAACATGTCACGAATAACAGCGCCTTTAAGAAATTTAACTTGTGAAAATGTAGATTGGTACTGGACTGCCGAACATTCAGAATCATTAAATAGATTAAAACAGCTATTAGTAAACGCCCCTGTCTTGGCATATTTTGATAACACAAAAAATATTGTAATTCAAACGGATGCTTCAAAAGATGGCTTAGGTGCATGCTTATTGCAAGATGACCATCCTGTTGTTTGCTTCAAGAAGCTTAATGAAGACAGAGCAAAAATATGCCCAGATTGAGAAGGAGCTTTTAGCAATTGTTTTGGAGTAGATAAATTTCATTCCTTTATATATGGACAACGTAATATTGTTATAAATAGTGACCATAAACCATTAGAGGCAGTTTTTAAAAAAGACTTAAATAAGATCTCTGCAAGGTTACAGCGTATGCGGTTAAAAATTCTCAATTATGACCTTACTGTTAAATACATACCAGGTAGATACTTGTATATAGTAGATACCCTTTCAAGAGCAGCGCTGAAACATGGTTCAGAGATCGCAACAGAATTTTACTATGCTATACATGCATTAATGAAGCGACTCCCAATTTCAAGCAACAAATTGCACCAAATTCAAAGACCCACAAAAGAGGACATAACGTTAGCTCAAGTAGTTACTTACTGTAGAAATGGTTGGCCAGATAAACGTAGAATACCGATTCAGGTTATTCCTTACTTTAAAATTAGACATCAACTCAATGTGTATGAAAATTTGTTATTATTGGATAATAAGATTATTGTTCCAGCAGTACTGCGTAAAGAAATGTTAACAAAAATACATGTAGCACATCAAGGTATAGAAAAAACCAAAGCTCGAGCAGGGCAAGTTTTCTATTGGCCAGGAATAAATAGTGAAATTGAGAATATGATTAAAAGTTGTAGAGTTTGTGAAAAATTTTCCAACAAAAATAGAAGGGAACCGTTGAACGTGTATGAACTTCCAGAAAGACCATGGCAAAGATTGGGAGCAGACATATTTTCATACGGCAACCATAGTTTTTTGGTTGTAATGGATGCTTACTAAAATTGGTTAGAAGGCGTTAAAATTCAATCAAAATCTACTGAAGAAGTGATTAGGAAATTCATGTCAATATTTTCAAAATTTGGGTGTCCAGACACACTAGTATGTGACAATATACCATTTGGATCAGAAAAAATGACAGCTTTTGCACGAGAATGGAATTTTAATATTGTTACAAGAAGTCCGAACTACCCAAGGTCTAATGGACTAGGAGAAAAAGCAGTAGGGATTGCGAAAAAAATGGTCAAACAATCTATGGACACAAATAAGGACATGTATAGCATGTTAATGGAATATCGCAACTGTCCATTGAAGCACATTGGATTGTCACCTGCACAAATTTTATTCAGCAGAATGTGCAAGACCAAATTACCAGTTACAGCAGAACTCCTTATGCCAAAGATACACTCAGATGTAAGAGAAAAGTTAAAGAAGAGGCAGGAATATGGACGAAAGTATTATGATCAAGGTACCAAGCAATTGAAAGAACTTGAAGAAGGAAGTAATGTTATAGTGTATGAGCACAGTTCAAAAAGTTGGAGTCACGGCCAAATCCACAGCAAACATGCCAGTCCTAGGTCTTACATTATAGAAAACGAAGAAGGCAATTTAATCCGTCGGAATCGGGTAGATTTGAAAAGTTCTAGAAATTCACCAAGTATTAAGGCAGGAATTCATAGTGAGCCTAGTGCTGACTCTGGGAATGAGTCTAAAATGAATGACGTGTCCAATACTCTTACTACTAATGATAATACCACTAACACAGACCAGGCCGCAGGATTAGCTAATAATATGAACTCTGATATAACTGTTACTGAAAAGACGTACGTTAACCGCTCAGGCAGAACAGTTAAACAACCACGATCATTAGGGGATTATCACTTAGCTTAAGAGGAAGGATGTAATATGTAGTTATGTAGTTAAACATTTGTTATTAAAACAGTTTGTTAGTTGTTAGGGACATGACATGAAAACGGCAGTTGTAAAATGTCAGTTGAATGTCATGAACTTGAATGTAATAATTGGAAATTAATAAATACATAGAATCGCAAAATACAAAGAAGTATTATTATTATTAGATCACTAGTATATCTAAAACACCTTATTCCATCTACATAATATTTAATCTCATCAAAACAGAATCCTGTCCTGCCTACCAGTGTGAGTCATATTGATATGAATAATTAACAAAATTGACGGTAGAATACAAAATTATGAATTATGCAATACAAATGGTTAGTGTAAATTAAGGAAGGTATTATTCTTACATTGAAAATATAATTCGCGTTTGGTTTTCCACTAGCACAACTGAATTACCTAGTCTACACAAGTATGATAATTTACATCAAGTATAATGTTAAATAATAATAAAAATTTATGACAAAAATATAAACAAAATAATATAACCAAGAACAAATCTTACCAGTAAAAGGTGTGGCCATGGTGTGGCGAAAAGTGCAAAATTTGTTAAGCTTCATAATTCATTAGTTCTCATTGCTACAATTCCGATTGTAAATTTTATCTTCTAAAAATGACATTGACACTATATCAGCTGCTTTAACGTAACAATAATGACTAAGAATTTCGTTTTTTCTATTCTCATCATTTGAAAATGTAATAATTAAGTTGACACTTGGAGTTAATGCCTTACTAGATTTACCACCCCAAAATTTGAGTACGCTTTCATCTAATGATGAATCATAAATTACTTCTGACTGTGGATTATTTATTACTTTATATTTGTCAAAATAAACCATATACTTCTCAAAAATATTAAATTTTTTATCAACGTTTATTTCATTGTGCAATTCATGAATTTCTGCAGGTAAAGGGCAAACATAATCGCCCTTTTCCTTAATGTTATTAAATACATTCTCCAAACTATATTTAGTAGCTTTATCTGTAAATGAATCACCATACTTGTCATAATTTCTTAAGAATCTGTGTTTAGTTTTTGGTGATATGTAAATCATATCTTCAGGGGAATATGGTTGCATTTGTCTGCAATCTATAACTTTCTGCAACCACGATAATTTAACAATATCAACAGAACCTTTATAGTATTCTAATCTAATATGTTTTTCACCAGCTAAAATGCAATAAGTATTATCACCTTCAGTTTTTACTATGGTACCACCATTTTCCTTTATAACTCTTTCTACATCTTTTATTTCCCAGTTTGTTGACCCACTTAAAACACAAAATTCATAATCCATCAATATATCACTAAGTTTTTCTTCTATTTCAACGGTAGAATCAACAAATTTTGGTTTAAATTTTTTTATTTTTTGAACTTCATGCTCAATATCTTCCAAGCAAAGATGATTGTTATAAAGTTTATGTACGGAACTGCCAGAACTTACCAATTCTTCCATTTCTGTTAAAGTCAAACAGTCATCATAAGGTTTATCAAAGCGTATAGTTTCAATTCTTGCAAATCGTAAAGTGTATGGTGTTTTAAAATCACTATTTACTTTAGCAGTTTTAGTTAATTCAGTTGCTCTTACCAAAAGAATGCATGATTTCGTTGGAGGTATCCAAACATCTGGTTTCATTTTACCAAAATTTAAATTATAATTTTCATAATTATCACCAAAAGTTTTGATCCAATGAGGATCAAGACGTTTACGTATTGTCTCCCACTCGTCAAATGATAATCCAGTAGTAACTTTTGCAAATGATAAAAACTTTTTTCTGGTGCTATCAATTGGAACACTAACACCGATAATAAATCCATCAATTTTATTATTTTTTCCAAAAAATCCTCCCATTATAATAACATCCAAGTCCGACATAACGCCTGAAAAGTATTCTAACTTCATTTTCCACCAACCACCATTCCTACTATTTGGAATGTAAGTTGAATCTGGATCTTTAAACACAATTCCTTCCTCTTTATTGTCCATTGAATTATTAAGAGCTCTAATAATATCTTCCTTTGAATAAGCTTCCCGTCTGGTGCTCTGTTGTATAATTCCTTCATGTTCTGTGAAAGCATCTTTTAAAATACCTACTCGATCTTTTAATGGTAATTTGGAAACAAGTTTGCCATTAAAAAACAGTATGTCAAATACACAAAAGCATGGTTGATGAATACTTGTATCAGATAAATTTTTTACGTCAAAATTCATTCCTTTAGAACCAAATTCTCGAGTATTTCTATTCCAACCCATCATTTCTCCATCCAAAATAATGCTTTTGACATTATCATTAAAAACTCCTTGAAGTAAAGGTGTATAAAGACCGGAATTATATGTTTCTCCAAACTTTTTACTAAAATCGTAACCATTCCTTGAAAAGTATTTAAACCTATCATTTTCCATATGTAACTGAAATCTCTCACCATCAAATTTTGTTTCTACAAACAATTGTTTAGTATCAGTCACTACCTTAAAAAGTTCTTTTGCATCACATCTCCTATTTAACATTGGTCGAAAATGGGTAAATAATGTAATTTCACTATCAGTGACTGTTATATTAGGATCAGTCAATGTATTGCATACAGTCAATAAACTATTAGTATCATTTAAACACATTGATGCATGAGGATGATACATATTAAGGATTTTTGTATCACCTATACGCAATCCCATCTTTTTTAAAATAACTCGAATTAACCACTTTTGTTCTTCTGGAGATGTTTCTTGGAATAACTTCAAAAACATGTTATCTCTATGAGAAGCATTATTTGCAACTTGCTTAGATGCAATTGCATCAAGGTACTCATTTATCTGCAAAATAGTTAAATTGCTAGACTTACTAAAGTGTTTTCGTAATAAGCTGTATGCTGTTTCAGCAAAATCATATTCGTCTGACCCTAACTTTTTAAAATTGTCTGAATCTTTTGATAAACATAAAAGTTTTGATAATGTTCTTCTCAATGCAAATTTATTCAATCCATAAGATGGTCGCTCCCGTTCAAGTTGTGGCACTAATAGACGAAGTAATGGAAAAAAGCTTACATCAGCTGCAGGATCTTGTCGTTTGATATCTTCTCCAATTTTCCTATACATTTTAAAAAATCCTTCTAAAATTTCATATCTATTCGAGTGCTTACGAGCCATTCTAGTTTCTTCCAATATTTCACATAATTCTATGAATTTAACTTCTTTGGCTGTGCTTTTAGCCATATTTGAAGATTTAAAATAACACGTCTAATTTAACAGTTCAGCGTATGTACTTCTGGTAACTCCGATTATCATCCAGAGAAATAGAAAAATTAAATCTTGACTGATTTC
>SMLS01058422.1:0-16945 GCA_004785975.1 Popillia japonica
AAAACTGCAGGTTGGGTATTTAAGGCACACGTAAGGTATCTTGGAGTCTTTCAGACCCTTGCCTTTAAAAGTCTTTACTATACGACAAAAAAAAGGTATTGATAACTTCTTTGGCACGATAAAACATCTTATATTATATAATCTGTACTTAAATTGTATCAAACCATTCATAATTATTCAATTTATAAGCTTTGTACACTTAGTAGCAAAACTTTCCCTAGTTGTGTTTAACTAATACAACATAAAGAAACCAATAATTATCTCTATCAATAACACAAACTTTCTACTTATTTACTCTAATTAACAACAAAATTAAAATTTTTCCACAAATTATTGTTTATATCTTGTACAGAGCGCAGTAACGGCACACCGATGCCCAATGGTCGTCGCACTTCTCAAGATTACATTTATTGCAAGTTTTTTTATTTTTCTGTGTTTGTCTCTTGGACAAAAGCCGCACCTAAATGTTTTTAACAAAACAACAGTTCTAAAATGAGACGATTTTGTTGCCCCACATAGAAAAAGCAATCCAATCAAACCACGAATTTCCATCATATTTGTGTTACGATAATATGACTACAAATTATGTAATGTACATAGTTGTGTTTTGCATAACTTCTTCATTGGTGTGAATAAGAATTGCATTCATTATTCCTATATCAAATAAATGAAACCATGTTCCTAATGGACTAGTATAAATAAAACTATGTTTTTCTCTGGCACTTGGCACTCCGTTTGTATCCATTGATGCCTTGTGTTTCTCACTATCTGCTTGAAATTGGCTCTTCCAGCTCTTCTTCTTCGTCTATGTATTAATTACTCTCTTTGCTTTCTGATATTTGTTGTTTATCTACGATATCTTTATCTTTGTCTGTACCCCTATCATCTCCGCTATAGATATAATCTTGAAGTTCATTCAGAAGATACGTTCCATTTTTTGTTCAAGTTCCCTCTCCGTCAAAGCGCGCCACCAGTCAGCATTATTATTAGCCTCAGCCATGGTGCCAATTCTGTACGGGCAGTTATAGCAATTAACCAACAAAAAAAGAAACAACTTACCAGTTTATTTTAAAGACATTCAAATAATAACATTTTGGTGGCAAATTAAACTACGCACAAGACACACCCGGGTCAGGCAGATCTTAGAAGATGTTCGTCACTGGCGGATATGGTTTACACGAGAGGATTTACTCGTATCAGCTCATTTATAAAAATTACCATGATTGATTTTAGGTGACACGATGACTTTCGAAAATTAAGATAGTTGTGTTGGAAAACATGTAATACTAGATTCCGTTCCTTATTCTGCACCCGTTCTCTTGACGAACTGAAATGGCATATGCTGCTTTATAGGGTGGATATTCGAAACGTTTTCCAGAATTCTAAAACTTCTGAAAATATATAAAGAAGTTTTTTTGTCAAGGAAAATCGCGAATCAAATGGAAATATTAAACAAAGAACTCTGCATGTAAGATATAAGATTCGACTATCACATTTACATATACAAAATAGTAATACTACTTAAGCTGCTAAAGAACAATAATGCGCACGAAGTGAGGTAAATGGCACCCAATCAGCAGTTACAAACTCAGAGTAAGTAAGTTTCACAAGTCACAGGGCACACCATCCCAGGAGTTCGGTGGAGCGGTTTCACGTACCTAGGAAAAAGGGTGGCAGGGGAGTCATCGATATTAGAAACATGTACCATAAGCAGATTGAACAGTTACGACAGTTCTTCTATGACGCGAAAACCAGATCAAGCCTCCATCAAGCTGTAGTACAGACAGACAACAACTTAACTCCTCTAAATTTAAGGGATAAAGGTGTAACTCCACTGACAAATATAATATCCGAGGAGCAGAAATTGCACACATGGTCAGTAAAAGAGATACATGGACGATACGTACACAATATACTTACGCATGACTATCTGGACAAACATGCATCTTGTCACTGGCTATCTGATGGAAGCATTTTTGCTGAAACTGAAGGATTCATGATGGCAATCCAAGATCAGGTAATACCGACACTGACGTTCAAAAAGCATATCATCAAAGAACCGGGAATAACATCAACACTATGTCGGGTATGTAGCCACAAAAATGAAACTATAGAACATATTCTCACAAGCTGATCCGCACTAGCTCCAAAAGACTACACGAGAAGGCATGACAATTTAGCCAAAATTATCCACCAACACCTCTGTAAAAAATATAGATTGATAACGGAAACAACACCTTATTACCGCTATGAACCAATATCTGTTTTAACAACAAAGGAAGTGACGATATACTGGAATAGAACAATCCAAACAGATAGAAGTGTTTCGCATAATAGACCGGACATTACCTTAACGTACATACCATCTAAAACCACATATTTCATAGACATTACGGTACCAGCCCCTATAAATATCGCAGCTAAACAGAGGGAAAAGGTCAAAAAATACTTGCCTCTGGCACAAGACATCCGGGAAGTGTGGAAACAAGAAAAGGTCAGCGTTATAACAATCTTCGTGGGCGCAACTGGATCCCGACAAAACTGCACGAGTCACTCAAAACCTTAGAACTACCGCCAAACATCTACAAGCAGCTCCAGAAGGTTTCTATCCTGGAATCATGCAACATAATGAGAAAAGTTTTAACATCTAGCTCATCAATCTGACTAGAAATATTAAATGTATATGCTTGTTCACTGTAAATAATTATATGTGCAAATAAGCTTTCCCAAAAAAAAAACAGAACCTGACATCCATACTTGCTCATAGAGCCGCATGTACAGAAAAATACCAGCCGTCCGCGCCCCCTCCCGACGAAGGACCCCGGGTCGTGGGTGAAAAGAGCCACAACCCAGACAAGATGGCTGTGGTCGTGTTACAACGCAATAATAATAGTAATAATCTTTATTTGCATTACAACAAGAAAACAAAATGGAAAAATTAATAACAAGGAACAATATTTATTAGCATGTAATCCAAACCAAAACGCTGCATGCATAACATGAAGGCTATGATCTTCCATGTGGTCTTTGTAAAGGAAGCGATTATTTAAAATGAAGTAAAGCCTAAAAACTAACTTAACCTTAAAATTCTGGCGAGCAATTTTAAAGGAATGGTAATAAAATTTTTGCGCCGCAGAGCAATCCCGCCTGCATATGTAATCTATTGTTCATACTCAGCCAGTTCATATCGAGCAGCTTATGGCTCACGTGTTCATACTGGCGGATGCCGAATATTAAACGAATACATGAGTTTTGAACACATTGTACTCGATGTAACACATTCTGAGTTAGGCAAGTGTAGAAGTGGAACTGGAAAACAATAATTGAATCGTGAGAGAACTAAATCCTCACATAAAAAGGTTTTTATTTTATAAGATAAGTAGTGACAGACTCTCTAACAGACGTTAAAATTTGGCTATTACATCTAAAATTTCAATCTATTACAAGATCCAAATTTTTGGCCTCGTTACCTAAAGGTAACGGGATACCGTTAAGAGATAAATTGATGGAATTACATAGAGTACGATAACTATTTCTATCAGAAAAAACCTGCACGATAGATTTAAAAAGGTTCAATACTAGCAAACGCCGTTGGGCAAACTGAGAAATGTTATTTAAATCGAACATAATATCATGCAAGCCCTGCTCCTCATTAGAAAGATGAAGAGAATGGTAAAGTTGAATATCATCGGCGTATATAGAGATTTTGCAGGTTTTCACTGTCGATGGTAAAAAAGCAGTATAAACAATAAAAAGCAGAGGGCCTAGCATAGACCCTGAGGAACGCCACGCTCTACAAGAATAGGTTCTGACACGCCACTGGATAATTTACTATATTGGCTACTAAATAGATAGATAACTGGTTAAGAATTGGATCAACATTTTCATAACTGACAGTTTATATATGCGTCCTTCTTCAACCATATATCCATCCTTATTTACAACTAAACGTCAGTGTTATGAGAAAACGCAAGCATTATACATGATATAGACGCTTGCCAGTTACTGGTATGTACGTATGTACATAAGTAAATAATAGCAGACAAAAATTGACAGAGTATTATAAACAGTATTTTCTCGGTCTATCGAATATCTATTATTTTAAAGAAAAGATATACTAAACAAATCCAAAAACAGATACTTTATAGGTTTTTGAACTTCTAACCGCACAACTTGAAAATTTTCAATACAAAAGCGGATTTAATTTACATGTTCACAGGAATTGAGTAATAAAAATGTAAATAACTATTAAACAAATATTTTTTTGTTGATACGTCTTACACGGCCACAATTTCCATATATTTGCAAGTCTAATTTGGACTAGACGCCACCACCACGTGACACCAAAATTTCTACTAACAATAAGTAAAAACATCAAAATAGGGAAAACAGTGATTTGAGTTTCTGAGAAAAACCTTCAAATTTAAATCGGAATTAAGAATCGCAAATGATAATTATCGTACGTGTCACACTAGAGCAACCTCCTTCATAGTAATGGCATAATTATACTGGCGATTTTCATACGTTCCGGAAAAAACACTCAGAATTATTATTGTTATTATTCGTGTTAATAAATATATGGATTTTACAAATGATGTTGCGGTTATACGGTGGACTACTCAACAATCAGTAGCTTATGCTGTTTGCGGTTAAAAGGTGTGTAGTCAACAATTTGAGAAAGTGTATCAGGAAATAACTGTTAGAAAATTAATGCCTGTGAGATTGTTTCGAGTACATATACCACAAAATTCAATTCTAAGGAAATTTTACAGCTTAAATGTACATAAGTATTTGTTTGTAATATGCATATGAATTATAGGTATTTGCTTTAGGCTTAGTTAACGTTGTATTTGCTTTTACTTTATTTGTTTATTTATCTATTTTCTATTATAATAGGAATGGAAGTTTAATCACGTTTTGTTTTCTTTATCAAAGGTTGGCTACTACTTTTCATCATTATTTATTCTTATTTTTATGTTATATTTATTATTTTTATTGATTACAAACTGTTATATTGGTGAATGCGCCATGTGGTTAGCGTGGATAATCATAATTTAAGCGTTAATTGATTTATTTGATGGGTACTGCAGAAAAGATCTTCCTGTCTTGGCAAGCAGCAATCACACTAAGTCAGATGAAAAATTACCATAACCAGAAGATGGTTCTGATTTGCTCATACTGTGTACTACTACTGCTTTCACCCTGATGTGGTGGAATCAAATCTTTGGACGTTTCACTTGTTTCGTTCTTCTTTCTCAAATATCCAATATTCCCTTTACAGCACCTTTCAGTCAGTGACTTGCTCAGGTGGGTATTTGTATTGTTATTGAGCATTAATTACACACACACATAAATTTGCTATATCACTCGCTAAAAGCTCTAACCGTGGTGGAAGATGATATGGTTCTTTTCGTTTCAGTTACAGCACGAAAGCGGTCAAGTTGAGCCAGATACACGTCGCTGTTGATATTTAATTGCGGCTTCCCGCTTTTGTCCGGAATCCGTCACTTTTGACACTCTTCACCGTCATTCCACCAATTACAAATCCTGTTTGAGATGATTTCCCAGTGAATATTTCCGCTTCTGTCCCACCAAACACACCACATTGCCCTACAGTGGACGTATTTTGGTATTCCTTTGGGTAAAATACCTAGCGATACGCAAACCTTCTTTCTTTTCACATTGTTGTAGAGAACCCACGATTCATTCCCAGTGAAGAGACTCTCCAGAAACGGAGTTTGCTCATTTCGCTTTAGCAAATCGGTGAAAATTCGGATACGTTCGTGTTGTCGTCGGAGAGGGGAGGAGGGCGGGGAGGGTGATCCAGCCAGGCAATTTCCATACTTTTCCGAGCATTTTAAGACGATGAACGATGGTCGAATGGTCCTCATTGAAGTGTTCGGCCAATATTCTTGGTGTCAAGCTTGCGTCTTCTTTTACGGCTGATAAACAGTCTGGTTATTGAGATTGGATGGTCGACCTCTTCCTTCTTCATCTGCGAGGTTTGTGTCGCCCCGATTTGAACTTCTTGAACTTGGCTTTTGCTGCTTGTTTCTTCGTCAAAAACATCTTTGAGATCACAGAACGACCGAGCTGCATTCCAACTTTTGTAGAAGTGGTAGAACATAATATGGCGACTATGGATATGATTTTCGATATGTATCTTCACTAACTGATAATAGAAGATTATTTTAATAGAAAAAAAATTGAAAGAACGCCAGTTTTTAAAGCCAAAAGCCCCAAACAAACCGCAATAATTATGCACTGACCTAATAGTACTATTGATAAAAGATTGCGTCAATACAACATATATATAATACTTAATACTTGGAAGTAAAATAAAACCCTCACATATCGAGAATACA
This sequence comes from Popillia japonica, assembly GCA_004785975.1. NCBI lineage: Eukaryota > Metazoa > Arthropoda > Insecta > Coleoptera > Scarabaeidae > Popillia > Popillia japonica. The sequence goes on from SMLS01058422.1 coordinate 6,366, forward strand.
AAATTATCTGGCCATGGAAAATACAGACGACTAATAAGAAATAGTTAATATTTCCCTGGTACTGGCAATACTTTAAAAGTACAATTAAACTTGATTAGATAATAAATCTTTTTGGACTGAGTAATACTTGTACCATTATTTTATCATTAAAAGAGCATTAGCCGATTCTTTAAAACTTTAATTTTGGCGGAGAATAATTTAACTAGCTTTAACTTACATTACCTACATATATTTATATAAACATAAATATGCCGTAAGTTATGCCAATTACATTCTTCCGATTCGAATATTAACGTTTACGTAAGTATGTATTGCTGCTGCACGGTAACAAGTTTAGTTAAAAATATACCTAATGTATGCCTTAAGTATATAAAAAAATATTAAAATATAAAGAAAAAACATATAAACACTGTAATATTTGACAAACAAACAGAGAAAAAAAAACCATATTAATATCAACATGAAATTATTAAAACTGTACAAAGAAACTTGTTTTATTTTTCTCTTAGATTGAATTGCAGGCAAGTTTTTTCCAGAATTTGGTAGAGTATTGTATATCTTTAAGCACGGGCATAAAACTGTTTTCTGGATCTTAATTAGTTTTGTTTTAGGTGGCAGCAAATAGGTAGGCATTGTTTAACCCCTTAGTACTTTTGTGTAATTCATTCTTTAGAAAGTGTGTTGCATTGCCATCCAGAGATAGTTTTCGTTGTCCAATGTATTCTAAACACTAAAATCTGCCAAATATGTACATACATGCTAGAAAAAAAAACTCTAAAATAGTAAACTCGCCGTTGTGGTATACACTGGTTACCTTCAAATAGGTATTAAACTATGTGAATCTGAAAATTACCTATAAATGTATAACTGAAAATGAAAAAGGAAATTTATTTTCAAATTTCAGAGCCCAAATTGCGGTTAATGTCGCTCCATTTCTTTGTTTAAGCTGCATTTATATAAATATTGCCGAATTTTTAATATAACGCATATGGCAGTAAAAAGTCGATAAAAAATTGTTGGATGGTATGAATAGTGTACCAAACTATACACGCTTAAAAATGTATAGATTTATGAATTGTAAATATTTTTACTCGCCACATTCATGATTAAACAAGCTATAGGTAAAGCTCCTGTGAAATAAAGAATTTATCAAATTATTTATCATATTCGATAATTTTATGTTATGATGACAATGTATCATATACACTGCCAGATATTTGTAAGTATGTGCAATGGAAAATATTAATAAATTATGCAAAAATTAAAGAAAGCCGGAAAAACTATTTTAACTTTGATTTCCATTATTTAATTTGCGAAACATTAGGCTGCTAATTGAAACTGTAAACCAATTTAACTAAATTGAATCGTGTAGTCATTTAGGAGTTAGTAATACTTAAATCAATATATTATCTTAGATAAAACACACGTCTTAATTAAACGTTCTTTACGTTATATTAACAATGCGAAGAAAAGATCAGAAGGAATGATTTGTTTATAAACATCAGGTGATTTCTTTATCTGAGAAATATAATTGTTAAAGATAAATACGTAGGCTGCTACCTATGTGTAACTATTTATCAAATGTCAAGGATGAGCAGCTTGAGATGCTATATACATATGTATGTATAGGCACAATCTATTAATTGTAATAATCATAATTGGCATTAAAGCCTACTTTGTTAAATATATTGTACATTACATGAAACCTATTATTCAATTAACGACGTATTTCATTATTATTATACTTTGATTTTCCCCCACAGTAATAGTCACTATAATATACTAATTTAGATGAATAATTTTCTATGAGCTTCTAGTATTTTGTTATAATCTTTTGCATTACCATCCAAAGATAGTTTTCGCTGTCCAATGTATTCTAAACACTAAAATCTGCCAAATACATACATGCTAGAAAAAATACTCTAAAATAGTAAACTCGCCGTTTTAGTATACACTGATGGTTACCTTCAAATATGTATTAAACTATATGAATCTGAAAATTACCTATAAATGTGTAACTGAAAATGAAAATGGAAATTTATTTTCAAATTTCAGAGCCCAAAATGCAGTTAAAGTCGGTCCATTTCTTTGTTTATGCTGCATTTATAGAAATATTGCTGATTTTTCAATATAACGCATCTGGGAGTAAAAATCGATAAGAAATTGTTGGATGGTATGAATAGTGTATTGAAACGGAGTTGGCTGGTATTAGCACGAGACCAAGACAAAAAGACATGACCATATACGCTGGAAGTTGCGTGATCTACAGCGTTGTTAATTTTATCAAGCCAGCTTTTATTAGTCATACAATTGGTCTTTCTATTGTGAAGTATTTTTATGAATACTTACCAGATTTTAGTTATTTGTTATAAAGAAATATATTTTTATGTAATTTGTGGTGGTTCTGAGAAAAAACAATGTAGGATAAACAGGACAAAATATTTACAAATGATGTTCAAAGTGTCCACCATGAGCAGTACTACGGGCATCAATGTGGCAACGAAAATTATGTACGCACATAAAGTTCGGTATGTTGTCGTGAATGCGCTGTGCTGCAACAAAAATGTGATCTCGCAGATCTTATTAATTTTTTTATGTACCATCACAGACAAAAGTCTAATGGATTTACATCTGGACTACGAGCTGGTGAAAGAATGTGAATTCCACATCCAACTCAACTATAACATAGTTGAGATACATCAAGATCCGTGTTGGACAACCGTGGTGTTCCCCTTGTATGACCGAATTATAAACTAAAAAGTTGACCTCAACATTTTTCAATGCCATGTTTTTATCACTACAGAACTTACTGACTTTTGTTAACAAGCTATACTTGTTATTATACTACCATGTTAATTTATAAACAATACCTAAGCTAAGCCGATCCCGATAAGTAAACAAGAAAGTTGAAGATCTTAGTCTGTATTACGACACAAATTTATGTAGGTCAATGGAAAGAAAATTAGTAACTATAATAATAAATTGGTTTTTATCTAGATCATCCTCACGAAAACGACAGTATCATCTACAATTAACATCATTTTCTTAATGGAGGAGAGGAAAATCTCGCCTAAGACTACCACATCATGGCTTGTGTCAGATTCTTACTGACTCAAAACCTCGCCCCAGTTCAGCATTATCGCTTTTCCACACCGGAACTCGCTCTAGCATTGCATCAGTGTGGTGCTGCCCCTTCTATCTTTGTTGTTGTTCTTTGGTCTGTATGATCCATCGTATTGTTCTACACGCCGAGTACCATTGCTCTTCTGATGCCATTAGGTTTCGTATCATCGTTGTCTCATTGAAACCTTCTCCCGACTCTCGGGTATATAGTTCTCTTCTAGGACGAATAAAGAGTGTGTTAACATATAAAAAGGCTCTCCTTACGTTTTCGTTTGGCAATTTCTAAACGCTATATTACATTGTTCTATTCGCTTTCTGAGTTCTAATCTGCTTGGATCTGCCATCGTACCAACTGCATTGCTTCTTTGGTGATTTCCTTCTATTTAATTTTCACAGAATTGCATACTTCGTGCAATACTTTCTTCTGATGTAGTCGTACGTTTGTTAATAAGTCCAGTGTTAAATATCTGGGCTGTCAATACACTTCAGAGTTACGTTTTTTTTTCCATAGTGACATTTTTTTATATTGAGGAAGTAATCATAATTGAAATACATTTAGCAGAACAACTTTAGAAAACTACCTGTAATAATTGTTCAACAATAAACATCGTGAAACCTCTAGTTATGGGAAGAATAAGGAAATGACGTTTTGCGGAACTACCTAACGCAATTTTCGGAAAATTATATGTAGATCTAGACCTTGACATTGCAAATTTAAATATCTAGTGTGAGACAAAGCTCACATTGATTATAGATATATAATCTCTGCATCTGGAGCCGAACATAAATAGTACAAAAAATGTAACATAATAAATGGTACTATTAATTATTTGAAATCATTAGTCTCTGCAGACACATTTCTTTTGCGATATCTTAAATGATTGTTTCATTTTGTTTTAAAAGTATTTACATCATGATGACAGTTCGACTATATGTAGGTGGTGTAGGAACACATTCTTGCGGGTTCGTTCAAACCACAACAAACATTCTTATTTTAATTATGCTATAGTTTAAATATAGACTTAAACAATTGGTAGTAAATATCTTACTAAATTTATACAACATCAAAACGGCCTTAAACGCATGATTTCATAGTTGTACTATAAATATCTGTTAAAGTTACATTTATTATGATAAGTTGTTGTTTGATGATATGCGTTGTGTGTTACGCACAGATTAAATTCTTTGTAAATATCGTGTTGTTATTCAAAACATTATATTCACCAACTTGAAATGTTTTAAATCTTCAGATATGTTGGTTGCAATTCGATATCGAAGTACAAAGATGTAGCAAATATTTCGTGTAACTGCTGCTATGATTTCATTTCTAATTTAGTGAATCTATTACAGATTCCCGATTTTCGGAAAGAATATTTTTTACGGGTTATTAGGATTTTGTGTAAATGTACAACTTTCACTTAGTAGAATTTACAAATTACACATTATATATAAGCCTTTCTTTAATAGCATTATTAAAATCATGTATGTATATAATTATAAATAGCACCTGCAGTTAAAAAAAGATTCAATAGCGTGCAACGCATACCTTAAGCATAACGCTTACTTCTGATAATGTTGAGATTAAGCGAGGTTGTGGGAGAGAAATGCTAGAGCTACCATATATTCTCTAGGCAGAACACCTTGAGTTTTCGAATTTAATTAGTTAGTTCATCGTTTAAATTACTATATATCAGAGGGAAGTGTGTCGTGAGTGGTAGTACTATAGATTTGCCGATTTACGGGAGCAAATTTACTATTTGACCGGTCTAGAGTACTGTTCTTTTGACAACTGTCCTGTTAATAGGCAATGTAAATATTTCATCTTCGTAAACCGCATATACGTGTATTAGTGTATCCGTATCTGTGTGTTGTAATCTCGGCTTTTGTTTAATTCTACCGCATCTAACCATATATATAATTAGAAAGAGGTACAGAAAAATCGCCAAGTATGACTCTGTCGCGATCAAAATCACTAGTAACACTTGATATTGTGCGGATCGCTATCTATCTTTTCAGAATCAATTTTAATTTCTGACGTTAACCCTTCAATGTTTTTAGCCGGATTTAAATTTTAAATAAACGATTAATTATTCACTTCTATCGGTTTATTAATTATTTTTATTAAGTAACAGTGGGAATATAATTCAACAATTGGATATAATATTCTTTTAATGGTACCATTTGCACATGCAAATAATGGTGAGTTTTAAATATTTTTATCACATAGTATGGGTCTTCTATCGTTATTATCTATTATATTTCTGGTAATCGTCACATTGCTGTTTCATATATTTTAATTAAAAACATTAATTCTTGTTTATTACATAAGCTGAAATGATTTAAATACTCATTCTCTACAAAGTTAAAATAAATCAAAGTTTATAGGTTTCCAATTTCTCTCAACGAAATAGTATGTATTTTTTTTAGCCTCTATTACCATTTCTGATCATCAGCTCTTATTATTAACACCGCACTAACAGCAAAATTGCCATTAGAATGTTTCATGTAGTGTGCAAAAAGTTCGTTATCGTTTAAGCATTATTCTTACAACTGAACCTTTATCTGGCGTAAATTTCCATACTTATTTCTTTGGTAAATTATCAATAATAATGCATGTGTAACAGTTGGTCGTAAGTATATTAAGCTTTTTTACTAAAAATAATAGCTATATCTGTCATAAACAAAAAGTTTTTGTCCTGGCCTTGTAAACTCAAGTTCAAATCATTTAAATCTGAAACATAAATTTTTCAACAATAAGTTTAGTACTAAAGGTCGTTTATTAGTTTATAAACAATATTGTTGATTTGTTTTGCAATTAGACATGTTTGCTATTACACATTACTGCCATTATTATTTTAGCATATTATGAGTCACAGATTTCGGTAGGTGTTATTTGCTAGCCATAGTCTTGGAGCTAAACGATAGTTTGTTGATATAATTTCTGGCTTTACATCTTAAGAAGGAGCATTTCCTAGAAGTAATATCTTGGAGAGATGTGGTAAGCGAAAGAAGATAATTTTTTATCGTCGTAGTTTTTCTTTCAATGCAAAAGTAGCAGACAATATCGTTGAAGTTTAGTAGATAATTGCTGGTTATGGTTATAGCTTCAACTAAACGACACGTGCCTCTAGAGAGTCTAGTACTGCATTGAAGTCTCAGAAAGTATATACACCTGCACCTTGGGCAGGTCTTTTCAGATCTTTCTGGCTACATTGGTTAATACCATGTATTTTTGAAAAATTTTATGGTCTTGTGCATAAGTGAATCAAAACTTTGAATGTCGGCGCTTGAATATCCACTTCCACTCTCTGTTATGAACCCTTCTGCATATCAACGTATGATGAGTCAAAGTTAAACCTTGGAGTTATGTAGACTTTTCCTTTGGCCAATACTCGTAAAAATTAAACGTTTCCAAATCTGAAGATTATTTTCTTCCAATCTGATGAAGCTCATCGTCCTCTCCTTCTTCACTTGGAGGTATAAAGACATCAGACCTAGAAGGTCCTTCATCGCAGCAGTTGACAGTTGCAAGTTGTACTTGTAATGACTACGCAGACTGGTTGAAATGTTTTTGCAGTAGGCTGTCCTGGTTTTTCAATATCCAACTGAGGCGATCGAATTATCAGACGTTCTTTGAGTATGAATATTTCAAGTATGTTTCTGATCTAGAAAAATACACGATATCTCATTTCATTAGGGAATGGAAACTGCGTGGCTCTCATCGTAAGTGCCACTGGATTAATATTGGCTCAGCCTTATACCTCCAAGATAAGGGTTGATAATTTATTCAGGGCCTTGACCTACAACCACGACCACAGTAAGGGCGAGAGTATTTCTTAACGATTGGTGATTTCCAGTCATATAGTTTATTGCAATTTTAAGATTCGTTAGGTGTCGATTGTTGTTACTGTGGATTTAATTCTTTGGCGAAAGAAAAAAACAACTACGTACTAAGACTGTTAAAAATTTAAATGGAATGAAAAAAAAAACTTTGCAACGCAAAAATGGTTGTAAAAAAGAATGTTCTGCAAATATCAAAATGTATTTTGAAATTCAAATTCAGGTAATTATTTTATGAATTTTCTCTCATGTGTGTTTTACTTAAAAAATACCATTCAGGCAGTTATTATAAATGGATACGTGCTAGTACATCCTACGAAACTATTGTACATTGTAGTAGATTTCTAAGATATATTTCACACTATTTTCTAACATTCGATCATGCACTTGTTTAAGTAAGGTGAAAATCCTTCTTAGTAGTTTATATGTGCCTTTTATTGTATATCTTTTTAAGAAGCCATATTTATAAATTAAATTTTGTTACGATAATAATGTTTACTTCCTCTGCATATTTTTATTAATACCTATTTACATTTAATGTGTATGAAAGATACTCAATATAACATGGCCTCTGCATTTTATCCGCCAAATACAATAAACTTTATTTCAACAATGGCATTGACCGGAAAAAGGTAACCTTGTCGTAAATTAACCTGCAAATCCATTCCAAATATTCGCTCCTATTTGTTGCAACGTATATGCGTTATTTGCTAGTTTCCTCTTTAAGACAATTAAAATCAAGAACACATGTAAAGGAAGCGTGTAAAATCAACTGATTGATGTTGCAAAGATTCTGTGTAATGAAGATTAAATTACCATTGTATATGGCAATGTGTGTCAAGTAGACGGTTAGACATTGATTTTATGTACTGCTCTGCTTAACTGCCACTGAACGCTAATTAACACAGTAATTGGGTAACAAGGGTACCTTAGGAACCAAGTACTCCAAAGCCAGTACTACGTGTATCTGTTTACAAGCTAACAACGTAATGTTTGTATCAATTTACTTTTTCATATTTACACGCTGCGTATATTTATTAGTACAAGTAGTGAAGAATCTACATTACAGTAAAGCTAATTTTTGTTTTAAATATATTACCATTAATAATAGAGTAGTAATAGATAATTACCTGTCTAACAATATTGTTAGTCTAATGACCTAAATAAATGAAAATTATTAGCTGCGGTATCAATTTTCTAGATTCTGAATCTCTTTACAGAGTCCCGGGTAATTGTTAGGAGACATAAAAATATAGTAATCTTACCAGTAGTATTCCTAAAATTTTAAAATAGCGAAGTCTTCAAAAAGTTGACTTTTGTTCTTGCATCATGTCATATTTGTACCAGAAATGGTGCGATAATTTTTGTATAAGTATACTATATTGGAAGAATTTGGAAGATAGCACTTCCTGTTTAAAAGTAAATCAAATTGAGCTATTCATGTTGAATGTCAATCTTAAATGCTGGAATAAAGTATGGTTTTAAAGGAGCCATCCTTAGATTACTCAAAGAAGCATATTGTAATACTGATGCGTTTGCTACTACATATGATGCTCCTGCAAGTAGTAATCTCCATGTGTGATCAGTTGGCAGTGGGATACAAGTAAAAGTAAACTGACTGAAGGTGATGGTGCTATCATAATTTTTATCATTTCAAAAACGAAAAAACTTAATAACCTATTTGTTAAATGAAAAATGTAGCTTACTCAAGCTTACTGCAGACTTCTCCTAAAAATTGTTGCGTCGACCAAATATGCATCATGACAACCAAAATCTAGTCTTTATTAATTTGACTAACCGAAAAATATAATTTTGTGTTGACAAAAGGATTTCTAAAATTTCTTTTTGTTTGAAAAATATATTTTTATTTCTTTATGAGCTTTGTATGTTTCGTAAAAACGAACAAGTATGCTCTTGTTTGACTTCAATCATTAAATATATGTACATACATATAGAGGTTAAAGATAAGTTCGACAAGCAATTTAGGAATGAATTGGGAACCTAATGTCTGCACGTTAGCAGTTATAACTACATATGTACATATGTAGAGGTCTAGTTCTAGTTGGAATTTTCAGGAAAGGTATTGCTGTTAAGTTTCCAATAACAATGGTGCCATCGCTATGCTAAAATCTAAATGTTTGTTGTTGACTTGTAAAGTGCGTACGTGGAATGTACAACCTATATACATTCTGTTAGTTTATTGTTAGGGAGCACGCAGCGCGTAATATGTAATGCTTATACATTAAAAAGTGTGAGATGCTAGAAGCATATTTAACGTGTAAAAAAAATGCAAAAAAGCGGTTCAACGATACAGTGAATTGGCTGAAGGCTTCAGTTTCGTAGATGGTTTATTGACAAATGTCTTGAAGACCGAAACTTTTCACGAAAATAGTGGAGCGACCAGGCAATTTTTTCTAATCGCGGAATGTGTAATACAAAAAATGATAATTATTGGGCTATAGAAAATCCTTTATTGGTACAGCAACTTAATCCACAAAGACGTTTTAGTGTAAATGTTTGGTGTGGTTTGATCGGATCAAAAATTTTAGGGTCATATTTTTATCAGGATTCGCTCACAGGAGGACATTTCAATTTCTTGAACTGGTATTACAGAAAGTTCTCGACGATTTGGGTTTGGAGAGTCGATTAGAAGTTCCAAACCTTCTATAGCAACTGTTTAGAGATAAGTGGATAGCCACATATGGTCCTGTTCCTTTTTTCCCTCGTTCGCCAGATATAACGCCTCTGGACTTTTATGTAAAAAGTGTCATACAAAACGCTATCCGTACTATTGTTAATTCTATTGACGGCAGAGTTTTTCTGAAAGCTATAAAAAGTGCATTAAAAAGGTCACAAAAATGTGTTCAAGTAGGAGGTGATGTCTTTGAGCATCTACTGCAGATGTTTTTTTTACCTTTTGCTTGTATTGCCTTTTGAAATAAATATTGTTCGCTCCACTTGACTACATCTTATTTTTTAATTATCTCAGTTATTTTCAACTTTTTCGAACGAAGTCATATGAACATTCTTGTTAAGCATGTGATTGTATATACATACATATGCATGTGTAAATATACATTTTTTGAAATAAGTCGTTACCTGCATGTTCAATTTTTTCGGTTTTCACCATCGTAATCAGCACAAAAAATACTACATCTTTCCTAATTTAACCAACCACATGGCTCCTATAATAAAATTGATGCCAATGGCGCACCTTTAATTTGAATCACCCTGTATTCTTTTAATCGAATCTCGTCATGAGATAGTCTGCATAAATTGGGCGGAAAATACAATTTTACGTACTACGTGATTGCAGCAAACTTTTAATCATGACTGTAGGACCTGTCTAAAAAGATTTTTCTATGTATGTATATTATGAGATCGGACACTGCATCGTGTCGATAGTACAGACAAATATCATCTAGAACGATAAATTTAAAGGCCAGTCATTGAGGTATATAACGATTCAAGCTATGGAGGTTACAATTTCCAATAAATTGATTCACCAAATTTTTTCTCCATCCCCTTGAATTGCAAAAAATTAAATCTGTTTGATTTTATAGTAAAGATCCATAAATGTTAATGTATTTTTTCTATAATGGAAGGAAGTGTTGATG
>SMLS01058423.1:0-38364 GCA_004785975.1 Popillia japonica
TGTGATTTCGTAAACAAACAAAGAACACATATCACTTTATTGCAACGCTTTTGTTAATATGTATGTAGGCCGATTAGTTTTAGGAAAATGCCAAATAAGTTATAAACCTAAATTTATAGTTATATAATTCATTTAACAAGGCGTAAAAGCATCGCATCGAACTCAAAATCAAATAGGTACTTAATAATTCAAAGGAAAACAATGAATTATAAATATTTATTAAATATTAAAATAAAAGACGTACCTGGTAAAAAATAGGGGCAAAAAGGGTGTTCTTTGTTTGCTAGCGCTCTAAAGCAACCACATTACCGCGAGTGTATGTGAGGAATACTGTAATTGGTTTCTTTTTTTGTATCATATTTGAGGAACCAAACGTATATACGCGAATAATAATTATTAATAAAAATGTAACGTATATTTACACATTCACAGTGGCGGCACATCCAAATCAGGCGCCGCAAATAGCGGCTCTCACATATGTGCTAACGGCGCCAGAGGTCCAGGTCCCAAATCTGGTGACGCACTATATTGTTGCATATGCTGCGTTCCATCTGTAGGCAGGTACATGGAGATCATTTGACGGAGATCACCTTGTTGAGGTTGCGTAACGTATTCTCTCTTAACACCGCCTGGTGTAGGTGTATGGAGGCCCGAACTTGGAGAAACAGGTTCAGATTTGATACTGGAACCTGAAGGACTATGTGATGACCCCGCTTGTTGCATACCATAAGGAGAACCAGCACTATTCGGGACGGTGCCGCCGTATCCACCATAACCGCCGTTCATGTAGGCGCTATGCTGCATTTGGCTCATATCGTACCTTCCATAATTAGCACTGGTGTACTGCTGTTGATAAGCACTCGGATCATGATGCATCATATAACCGTTAGGCATATACCCGTTTGGCATTTGATACATATCCCTAGCTGTTGCTTGTTGAGCGGCGGATACAGCAGTCCGGGATGGATCCGTCGATTGTAACAAACTAGATGCACCCAGAGGATATTTATCCTTTTTTAGTAACGTTTTTGTTTTGCGTCTTGGTCTATATTTGTAATCGGGATGTTCTTTCATATGAACCGCCCGTAACCTCTTAGCTTCGTCAATGAATGGTCTTTTTTCGGTTTCACTCAATAATTTCCACTCCGCCCCCAGTCTTTTCGATATCTCCGAGTTATGCATTTTTGGATTCTCCTGGGCCATTTTTCGCCTTTGCCCCCGCGACCACACCATAAATGCATTCATGGGCCTTTTCACCCTTTCTAAGTTTTGATTCTTACTGCTAGAATTGTTATTGTTGGGTGCTGAATTATGTTGTTGCTGTTGATGCTGTGTTTGATGTGGCTGGTGGTGGCTTTGGGGCTGATGGTGATGTTGCATTTGGGGTGCTTGCGGCTGGTGCAACTGGTGAGGATGCTGAAGGTGTTGCATGGGTGGCTGGCTAAGGGCGCTCAAAGATCCGTACGTCTGCAGGCCGTGATGCGGCGGCATCGTCGCATGCAGGCTACCTCCTTTGAGGTCCGTTTCCATAGTCAACATGTCTTCCGTCGGCGCGAACAGCTTGCTGGCTTTCACTAAACACACTTATAACCACAACGACACGGAACCGCACTATCCGGCGTGACTCTATGTTATGACTCTCAACAAACACCGGATTCTATTCTTCCAGTTATCCCCACCGCAGGTGGTGATTGACAGCAACGCCTGCCATGATTGTGGTCAACCAATGGAGCGCACGATCTCCCTACAATGGGCGTGGCAATCTCCCACTCCAATTGGCGCTGGCGACCCACGGCGAGTTCCTATACTAATTACTCCGGCGATTACTAATTATACCTCGCGGGGATTTTTAAAACACAACATACTACGAAGCTATAATTAATTAATGTAAGCGCATCATTTCGTGCTTAAAAATCTCTAATTAATGGGCTCTTTCTTGCACGTAAATTGGGGCCCTGACGGTGGTTAGTCGCGGACAGGATGATAAAAAAAAATGTTGGCCTTTCAGAGGGTGTCGTTACGCAACATCCTTCCTACTCCGCCGATACCGGTAACAACCTACTCCTGTTCTAATTAACAATACTAGACTGCTGTTTACCTCCACAATTAACGGCACAACTATATACAATAACTTATGATGTGTATATGTATGTGTATTTACGCTTTGTGTCGCTAATCCATATAAACAACTCACTACGTGTTGCTCTTCCGGCGTTAGTGGTAACTTGTATGAATGTGTTGCTATGATATTCAACATTATTATTTATCGATTGGGTAATGTAAAACTATTATCCGCATCTCTAGGCATACAAAATCTACCATCATTACAGCAAATTTTGCGCAGCTAAATTGAAAGATGCTTTGCGGCAACAATATAGAACAAAACAATGACACCATGCGACTTATTGTCAAACAGCGGTACCTATTGTACATAAACTTGTTGATATAGCTTTAGTTAGTACCTATATACCTGGTTTTTATTTGTCCATAGTTGTTTAAGTGAAATTTATTAATGTAATATTATTATGCCTAAGTATATTTCGAAGGTAATTCGAATAGGCATGATGCTAAACAAGCTTTAGCATTGCTTGGTTCTTCCTATGTGTCATCATGTCAAGCCTAAAAATTTTGGAGTCTTTTGGGCAATACCGTATTTTTTTCTCTATTTGTGTAACCTATATTTCAGAAAACTTTAACTTTTGGAACATTTGCACACATACGCTATTAAAGCTACATTTTTTGATCCATTTTGTATAACTTACTGATGTGATTCTAATATTAGGTACTCTTGAACAAACACTAAACTTAAAAACTTAAAAAAAATGAGTTACGCAACATTGCAATGTGTAGTGTTTGTTTTTGTCAGAAATGTGAAAAATGTGAGAATGTGTTCATTTTTTAATGGCCGCAATTGTGTGCGGTACGTACACTGGGTTGATTTAAAAGCGATTTGCTTATGAACTGATACGCATACATTTAAAATAGCTACAGAAATAGGTATATTCTTTTTCAGATACTTTTAATATCTGTGTTATTACATAGTAGGTACATATAGCGTTTGCCAACAGCCATAATAACACGTTAACACAAATAAAATAATTATTGTATTTCTCCTAATTTAGCTAATTTTAATAATAGGGTAAAAATTAATTTTAGAACCATAAGAAAAATTATTTATCAAATCAGTTATTAGTCAAGAATCTGTGTTCACCTTAAGTTTGTTTCGTTAAAAAAGTCTGATTTTATTCTAGTATTAATTAACACACAGAAAACAAATAATAATTTATTTCAAATAATAAGGTAAACAAAAAGACAAATTAATACAATTTTATTATGTAGTTTCATATGAAACAATACGAAAATCCTTCCTCATACAATTTTTTAATGAAATAAATACTTCGAACTATAGAGAAATTGTATGCGCTTGTGATTTAACTATATCTATGTTAAAATCGCATTAAGGAATTATCGATTTAAGAATATATAAATGATCCCTTGCATTAAATATAATTGATTAGTTGCATATGAAACTAAAATTATACAAAAATCCTTACTTATAGAATTTTTAATTACATTAATACTTAGAAATGTAGTGAAAATGTAGGCGATAGCGATTTAACCATTTTTATTTATTTCAAAACATGATAAGATCGCATTGCAAAATTATCAATTTAGGAATATATAAATGATCCTTTGCATTAAATATAATTGTGTAGTTGCACATGAAACTCAAATTATACAAAAACCCTTACTCATACAATTTTTAGTTACATTAATACTTAGAAATATAGTGAAAATGTAGGCGATAGCGATTTAACCATATTTATTTGTTTCAAAACATGATAAGATCGCATTACAAAAATTTTCAATTTATGAATATACAAATGATCCCTTGCATTAAGCGTAATTGTGTACCTACATATGAAACTCGATTTGATACAAAAATATATTGGTTCGATAAATAGTAATTTGCATATAGTTGACCATATCATTACTGCTTCGCATTCGGATATCGCTGTAAAGCATATCGAATTTTATGGCAGTTTGAGTCGATTCTAAATCAACCCACTGTATCTACACATAAATTTAGAATCTCCTGTATATGAATAAGTAGGTAGTGTTGCTTTATTTCGGATGTTACAGGAAAAATAGTTTCTGTCAGTCACGATATAGGTACTTACCTACTACAAAATAAATGCAAATGGATTCATGTAAAATTGTCATAAGTTTTAATTTTGTTCTCAAATTGTTTTTGAAAGACCTCGAATTATGTCAGCTTCTTCTTAGATTGATTCAACAATTTAACCTCTGTACCTACATGTTTATAGTGAATGGAAGAGCAATATGTTGCAAAAAAATAACGTTCTTTAAATAAATATTAATCACATATTCTTTCAGTTGTCCATTAAATATATACAAAGACGTTTATCTAATAGCTAATGAATCGCACAGAGAGTTTCAACTTGTCAATTTCGATTGTTTGTGGAATACACTACTACTACTACACTAATACGGGGATTAACGCCAATTCTCTAATCTCAGACATTACCGTTACCTCTATCCTAGCCGTTCATGGCCTACATAAAACACATTTTGTGGCCACCACGCAATTTAATTCTATTATGCAGAGATATAAGTAGAACGCATTATGCAATAAGGAAGATAAATGCAAATTTTTAGAACTATTTGCTCACTATAAAGTATGGAATAATTCTCTGCAGATAAATGTGATAGATGATATTAACGCAAGCCGTTTACTGCATGCTTCAAGGAAAGAGGACCATACTACTATGTGTGAGTAGAAAGCAAAAATTAGTACCTACCTAATATAGTATATCCATGTGAATACACACCCACATACACGTACGGACTAGACGGATAGGATGGTATACCGATAAGTGTGCGATATCAACTATCTGTCCTCATTCAATACTACAATCGTGTGCCAATAACTTTTTGAACAAACTTAACAATAACTTTTTGAGCGTGCAAAAATGATTACCAAAATAATACATAGTCTCAAATTTGCTAATACTACATACCTAAATTGTGCAACCATACCTATTGTTTAATTTGCAAAAATTATAACCAGGATTATTCCAGTTTAACAACTGATTTTGTCTGATAGATAGAAAGTAGAGCTGTTATCCGGATCCGGATAATTTACTATCCGGATATCCGGATCTGAGTGCTATCCGGATCCACTATCCGGATCCCCTATCCGAAACCTCGGTTCCAGGTCTGCTATCCGAATCTGTTTTCCGAAACCTCGGGTCCGGATCTGCTATCCGAAACCTCACATCCGAATGTGCTATTGAAAACCATCGAATTCGCATTCTTTATCAGATTTCTCGGACTTGTATCAATAAGATTATTTTGTTCGCGAGTTCTCACTAACATTAAAAAAATAATAAAGAAAAAATGTTTTACGTTGCAATATTTTGCTTTGTAAAATAATAAAACAAATCAATATTATTAATTAATATTATAGGTAGCTAATAGATATTGCTATGTACAACGTTTTAAGAAGTAAAATAACTACTTTAGTGGTATGTTAAATAAATAAATTAAATGAAGAATCAGGAACAAAAGGTATTTGGTCTGAAGAGAAACACAAATATAAAGCTTTACTAATTAAATAACAAATATGAAGTAACAATTATGAAACACAAATCACTTAATTCCAAACAAAAAAATGTTTGCAGTGGCGACCTTTCTGCTCAATCCAGGTTTTGGATAACGGATGCGAATCCGAGGTTTTCTGATAGTGGATCCGGATCTGAGGCTTCGGATAGCGATTCCGGATCCAAGGATTCGGATATCCGGGTAGTTCTGGATCCGGATATCCGGATCTTATTTCTGTCGAATATCTGCAGAACTAATAGAAACTGCTATCTTGACACGATAATTACCGCTATAGTTACTATGTACACTACATTTATAACATGCGGTTTTAGCTTCATCGTCATTCAACTGATTGGTAATTGGTTCTAAAATTTGTGTGCGGTACCTTTGAGCAGTTATCTTTCCTTGAAAGAATACTGGCCCAATAATCCACCCTTGGCTTATTGCTGTCCGAACACCTATTTTCTCTGGATGTAGCGATCCCTCGATAATTGCATGTGGATGTTTACTAGTCGAAATTCTTGTATTTTGTGAATTAAGATTAGATACACTTTGTGAAAGCTCTCCGTTATTATTGTTAATATTTATAAACCAATTACAAAATCGTAGTCTACGTGGATAATCAATTTCTAACAATTCTTATACTGGAGTCACGTGGTATATGGATGGATTTTTTAAATAATTTGTGATTTGTACCAACAGAAAGGTTAATTTGTTCACTCAAGTCTCGAACAGATGTTTGTGACTCATTTTCCATTATATCTTCAACACGATTGCCAACTTAAGGTGTCCGTTTCTTAACTTCTCCGCTTTCGGATTTTCTTGAAAGACTACTAATTTTCGAAAACAGTTTTGGAGATTGGAGATCCAATGTTTCCTTAAATTGCATATAATTCATTGCAAAATGGGGAAACTCAACTTGAAATTCTTCGACGCAATTCTGAACCGAACAATTTTGCACTAAAAAATCTTGTGTTCTAAAGTGGCAGTCATTTATGTTTAAAACTGAGAAACAATTTGTTCAAACTACAATCAACGCAAAAATGTAATTGCCATTTGTGATTGACAATTAATACTTAATTAAAATTATCATATAATGAACACATTATACATATTATTATCGTAAGTTATAGCCATTTTGTTTTAAGGAAAAATTAAGTTTGGATCGATTTTTCTAAAATTGAGACAAAATAAAACATTTTAGCATACTCAATAGGTATACTTAATAAGTGATGTAAATAACATTTTTAATAAAAGAAATATTTGTTTCATATTTAAAAATAGCTTAAATATACCTATAATTTATTCCAGTTATTAATTGATTCGCCAAACTATATGCTTAATTTAGAATATTATTGCAATAAGTATTTCAGTTACTAAACACTTTTCTCGTAAATTATATTACTTAAGCAACTTACTCCTTGGCTGCTAGTATACAAATGAATCTTAATATTACGCTAATGATATCTTGATTATTAATTATGAGACAAAAATCTGGCTCAAATTTCATAATAGCAACTAACAATAGGGCAAACAATAAACCCAGAAGAATTAATCTATGAAATTGTATATTTAATTCACTTTATTTCTTTAGAATATGCTGGCCTCCGTGCAAGTTTATTGTAGAAATGAATTAAAAAATTAAGCAAAAACTAAATTTTGTTATTCGTTTCATTACTTACACCATTTAATCTTCGTCTACTACTTTATTATTTGATTGTAAAATTTCAGTTGAACATTATAAAAGATATATAATTTCTTTTATTCAACCGTCAACTTTTATCCTTTAAAGCTTATGCTTCGATTTGGAACCACCGACTTACCAATATTTGGCACACCTGACAATAAACTAATGCAAAACTGATATATTCCGAAATTTTACAAGTTACCAAATTAATTGGTACTACTCACTAACAGTAGAAACCAAGGCACCTTAACGCTTATTTTATTTCAAACGTGGATGTTTGAAATAAAATTGTTTATCCTCTATTATACCTAATGTAAGTGACGGTCTCAATTTTGAAGTAGTAGATCTATAAAGCTCAGCAAAAACAAATCAAGACCACGAAGGCATACCAATGTAACGTCTTACAACTTGGGAAATGTGATGGTATTTCACAAAATCCTCACAAGTTTCAGGAGTCTAACCATGCAGTTACACAAAATGCGCAAGCTGACCATGAGGAACAAGATGTGTTTGATTGGCAGCTAGGCGGAAGACAATTCTAGCGTTTGCGGCCTACGATCGAGGTAAGATCGCCAGAAAACAGAATGTCGATTTGCTTTACGTATAAAACGAGAATCGTTCAGGAATTCTAAAAATTAACTAGCTGGTCCAGCCACCACACTAGTTGGACCAGCCACCGGGTAGACCAGCGCTTCGACAGAGAGACCAATAGACCATTTAGGCCAACCGATCACTTAGACTAAAAGATCATTTAGGGCAACCGACTGTTTAAGTCAACAGAGCAGTTAAGCCAACCGACCATTCAGGCCAACAGACTCATTAGCCAATTGGCCAACTGCTCTATTGATTTAAAACTTCACAACAGTTCCTAAATGTGGGAAACGCGGCTCGGACCCTTGCTCTATTTGGAGTACTCTCCCCATTAGTAGACTTGGCATTCAACGATAACGAACGCATTCTTGAAATTGTTTTAATTTTTCTTTGCAATCTTGAACTAACCTTATTGTAGTAATAGTTTTATTACATGAGTACGTATAAAACGGAAATCGTTCGGAAATTCTAAAAATTAATTGAAGTAATTTGATCTACACAAACTCATTTTCGTACAGTCATATAAAGCGGATTATCTGACCGTTTGAAGAAAGCAACCTTTTTGTTGTCTATGGAGTTGCGTCGGCGTAGTTCCCACAGTTGCATCACTTTTAGATTTCATGATCTGGTCTTTGCACTTTCCAGACCCAGCAGAGAAAGATTGATTAGCGTACATTGAAAATAGTGTGGTAGAACTTCAAACTTACTATATTTTGGTCTCTATAAATAATTTTTTGCTTTAAAAGTAACTGCGAAAAAAAGCGAGTTCCCAAAATTTCCAGTTTCTCGTTATTTGGGAAGGAAAAATGTTGGAAATGTTTATTCGTATAGATTTAGCAAAGTCATTCCCTTCAAGCTATCTACCCAAATATCACAATTATTCTGCTAGCGTTTCAATAAATAAATCTAATTTCATAGAAAAGATATCAAAGTATTTGCTTATATTTCTGTTTGAATTTTGTTATTATTGTGCTTGTCAGATTGTGCTATTATATGATAACCATTGCAGTCATTCATAATGAGTACCTGTCACAATGAAATCGTCAGATCATATCAAACCATATCAGATCATACAACTCTTCGTCACTGGACTCGTTAGAACATTTGATCGGCAACTTTGTTTTTCTTTTTGATTCTTTGGAAGTATAGATAGTTTTGGATAGATCCATAAATAATTCTAGCAAGGAGGAAGTATTTCTGTAATTTTGTGCAAAACAAATTCATTAGTACTTTCATTTTAAGGCAATGGAATTTCTAATACGTATGGAGTAAATGAAACATGCATTAATTCTAACAAATTATATACGTACTACTACAGCAAAAATTTTCACATAATATAAAAGGCCAGAAATTACATTCCCTATCTAATTTGATTATTTCTTTTTTGTTATGGTAGACCTATATCAATTGCTATTATTTATGTTGAAGGCATGGTATAATTTTCAATCACATTTACTTACCACTTATGTGACAAGCGTGAGATAGCAAATTCTATTCTTAGATAACCGTGTATCTGTCTAATATGTATCTATATGGCATAGTATTCAACAAACTATTTACGATTCTTATTTAATCGTAATTTAATTAATTAAATTAACAATTCCTTCCTATTGGCACCTTATGTTGAATTATTTCTTATTTTAAAATGTATTTACAACATATTGCATCGAAAAATAAATATTGTTTTTGCTCGTATAGATTACATAATTTACCGTTAATTAAGGTATACTAATTCTTGAAGAGGTCTCGTACCGGAAAGATCAAAGTCTATAAGCGTTAGTTATTACCATCACAATAGAATAGAAAGTAAAGCACGCCACCTTCTGGAGACAAAAAATAGAATGTCGTCTTTGTTTCAAGCGTTGTATAGCAGTTTCCTCGGTTCCAGCAAGTCGTGTACAGTGATGTCTTTACAATGGTAATAAAAAATATGATGTGTTAGTAACGAGCGCGTTCCTTATTACAAATTTAAATGAGAACTCTCTTTCAGGTTAGACGTGCGTAGAATGTGATTCTTTTCTTACTTTCATTTAGAAATTGATCATTTATGCAGGCAAATTTTCTGCAAACGTAGGCATTGCGCAAGCATTGCTGGTAGAGATATCACAAATATCCAATAACAACGAAATAATAACGCGCAAGTAGGTTTATTACGTTCTCCAGTAATTGTTCGTATAGAATGCAGATAGTATGCTACCATGCAAAACTGTTGATAAAACGACAAGTTTATGGCAAATGCAAGTTAATCGGTGTGCTTGATTAAATACTTTGGTTCTGTAAGTAAATTTAGCTAAACTAATTACACAAACCTGCAATGTCAAAATTATTTTCATAAATTCTTCATATTTTTGTTTTTTTTAAGTACCCTAAATTTAAAAAGGGGTTGCTTTCTTTGCAGCATGTAAGAGATGTTTACAAAGCGCCATGTAAATTTGCGTTTCAGTAATTTTCTCTTGTACTCTCTAGAAGACTGTGTGGAAGCTGGGTTGGAACTTGGGATAAAGAAAGTTAAGATGGAAACCCTTCTTAACCTTCTTGCTACCTTAACCCTGCACCAAACCTGCAAAAATATAGCAACTTCTGAAAGCTCTCTTTAAAGAATGAAAATGTCTGTTGATCTGACAATCGTAAACTTATGAAAGTTCCACAGTTTCAGGTAAAACGCTCAAATTATTTAAACAAGATTGTAAAAAAACTTTGAGGTACTAGTAGGTGCCAAGCCAAGGATTTCCAAAATTTTTAAAAATAGGAATTTGTACGCGGCGAAATTACTACAACAAAGCTATAACAAAAGACAAAAAAGATACTGGAACAAAACGTTTCACAACTTGCATTTCTAGGAGACCGCCTTACATTTCAGTTTCTTTTAATACTTTAAACAGCAGTTACTTCTGTAGTCTGTTTACCACCAACATCATAACTCCGGACGTAAATAGCTGAGCTTTTAAAATATTTCACAGAAACGAAGATATGTTTTAGCGATGTACACATTGCTTGCACAGATGATTGTACTATGTTATCAATTTTGCAGTAACATGTTTTCTGACGAGTCTTACAGTAAACAACAAGTAAAAATTTGAGAAAACATAGATAATGATCATGGAAAAAGACCAATGTCTTAACATCATCTTACTGAATGATGATAGTCCTTCTCAAAGATTTGAAGCTTTGAAGTTAGCGTCTGATAATATCGCCTAGTTTTGTCAGGACGAAGTATTCTCTGGTCTGCTCATTGTCAAACTGTAACCTCAATAAATTTTCTTATCTCCCAAAATTTCTAAAACGAAATCTAATAATTCAAATTATTTAGACGACCACCTTAAAACAAGAATGAAAAGAAGCAACTGTAACAGAAAGCAAATTCATACTAATGCCAATAACGATATAATTTTTGTTTCAAAATCTGAATGCATTTAGTTTGTCGACTTCATTCTATCCTTGGGAAGATATTTACCACTTAAGCTGTTGCTACTACGTAATACTTTCCATTATCTTCTCATTTCACTCTAAATGTACAAGATAATCGAAGCAATGTCGTCTATAAAT
Organism: Popillia japonica; assembly: GCA_004785975.1. NCBI lineage: Eukaryota > Metazoa > Arthropoda > Insecta > Coleoptera > Scarabaeidae > Popillia > Popillia japonica. The sequence continues at coordinate 11,450 of SMLS01058423.1, forward strand.
TAGAGTGCACTAGCTGTAGCAAATAATACATCGGTTAACCTAAGCAGAATAATAATAGAAAATTTATTGTATCTAAAAGATAGAGAAGTATATAAATGCACACATTAAAAAACGCCAAAACAAAAATATTCAACAAAATCATGCGGCTTTAAAATTGGTCAAAATTGGAGTTGTTATTGTTCTACTGTGTCAACAGTGGAAGTATGTGACTAACAGCAGTGAATGTTTTCGACTTATTGTTAGAACACATCACAATTCCTCAATTGTATTTTTCATAAAACTTAGCCATTTTTTATGAAAACTACAATGTGTTCAAGTTCTAGCCAGAAACAAGAAATATTCACCAATATCTTTCTATATTAAAGTACTTATCTTTTTATTTACAAATACTATTTTTCACTTCTAGGTCAATTAAAACTCAATTGCATTAGAAAATTTATTCCAGGACCTAACTATAACTACATAATTAGGTTTTCGTTGTAATACTTCTTCAGACAAACGAATTGACATGTAATTCGTGTCAAATATACATATTTAATAAATAACTAGCCTTGCTTATCAACAAAATTATCTAGAAATCAAGAAATTCAGTGATATATAGGCTTATGGTTGCAATGTCACTAATAAATTACAATATTTTTGAATCGTTATTTTCTAACCATAAAAATAATAATTTTTATATAACTGTATTTTTTGTCAGGCTCTAACTTGAAGGACTAGGAAAATCACGGCAGAAAAGCCAGTCTGGAGCTTAATTTAATAAAATATAGACACGAATCAAATTATTGTAACTAATACTAAAATCTTCAATAGCTGTTCTAAAATTGGCCGCAATAATTACATTTTTGTCAAGTAAAAGTGAAGAGGTATCAAAGTTTTGTAACCATTTTTAATAATGAAACGTACTTTGAAATTATATAGCGTTGTTTTCCTACAAGCCACATCTCTTGCAGATCTCACCACCTTATAATAACAGTCTTCTTATAAGCTCTTTCAATTTTTCGAAAAACTTGCAAACGTATTTCAGTTTAAATTTCCCCCATAGAAAGTGACATACATATGTATATATTAACGATGTAAGCATGGGCTTATGGTTGAAAACTATTTTAATTAGTAAATTAAGACTATCTTCTCTTTTGGATTAAAAGTTTATTTCTGCATCTTTAATGGCTATTATAACACAAAAAACACTTCTTATTTTAAAATTTGATTGTTTGCAAACTCACAATGATTCAGCAGTCGGTAAGTATTACTTTTTGTTCTCCATTTGGTGATTAAAACCTGCTGTCAAAAATTAGCACATTTCTGATTTTGAAGATGTAGTATAATATATAATAATAGTAGTCTTCAAAAAGATTTACATTCTATACGAATATTAATGATTGCAAATATAGACATAATTGCTAGAAATAAATAACTTGTCTATATGTAATTTTCCTTTTCAAATTCGACTAAAGTTTAATACTTCAGACTGCACCTTGCATTATGTATCAGATTAAAGTATAGCGAAGTAGCGATGCGCTACTAATTACATTCTAGACCATCTAATTACCTTTGAATTGTATGCTACTTTTACTCCAATTCTCCATAATACCAAGAAGAATTACAAATCGTAAAGTAAACAAATCATAAGTAGAAACCCAAGGTAAGTTAAAGTTATCGTATATGGCCTCTGCTACCTGATGGCCAAATATAGCGCTTCTCTAGGAAGGGTGAGAACCACATTGTCTCTGATATTTATGTATCTGTAGATAATATCTCAAGTAATTGTTCTCTGTAATTGGCTTGAACCCTTCTGTCTGCAAGTTTGCCATGTGACTCTAACACTCTCTTTCCCTAGCACTCGCCGCAGTATTTCTCTACCGCACTGACATCTCTGTTTGGACCGACCTCTAATAAAAATATTTACAATGTTAAGTAGTTAGAGTACGTCTTTAGTTCCTGACTAATTAAAATCTTATCACAAGATGTTTTATAAGTGTGTATTTTGTAAATATTGTGTCTATGTGTTTTGTAGTAGACAAAATATACACAAGTGTTTTTAATATTTGTTTAAGTAAACACAATTACAAAAAAAAATAATTACCTATGCATATACCGGGAATAATATCTTCGAAGATAGTGCTTGGGCAATGATTACATTTTTCTTCTCATATTTTTCATTAAGATTAATATTCAAGGAAAATATCTAGCGTTAAATGAATTACAAGATATAATAAATACTGCTTCCTCTCTTTGATCTATGTTTTAGTATGAATCAATTTCTCATAAAATATATACACAACACATTTCATTGTTACAGCACTAGTACAGCATGTATAGTCACGCACTGCGTATGTATACAGGGTGTCTCAGAAATCAAGGGTAATAAATTTATGGTAGCAACTACAAGGCATATAGAGCAGGATTCCACCGAAACCGATTTTTTTTATAAAAAAATTAAAAAAAGAAAATTTTGGCCCGACAAATTATCTACTACGGATCTGATGCAAGAATCTCCATAGCGCAACGTGACAAATATGTATAGATAAAGATACGATAAATCAGCAGAAGCTCGCAATGATGATGGGCTTTATATTCTTAACATTTTTTTTTTCATTTTTATAAACACCAGTCTTGATTACAAAAATGTTAAATTATAATTCTATTAGTCTGAGTACTAGATACAATCAAAGAATGGATTCTAAAGTAGGCGACTTAAACAATGGATAATTAATTGCAGTGTTATTTGGTCTATATCTATAGTTTGTTGGATTTTGGTAACTCAAAGTTGCAGTAGGTTGTCTACTGTCCACTTCACGGTCAACTTCATAAAGTTGCTCAATAAATTGCAGATTGTCAGATCATACCTGTAAATTTGTTTTGCGGTTGCTGTATCTTGCTTGCTGATTTTGTGTTCACACTTTTGTTGGATTGGTGGAACTTACACATCCTTTATTTGTAAATTTAACGTATGTACCTTCAGTATTGATAGTGGCAATTGTTTCGTTAGTTTCCACCGAATTTGCTTGTTCTCCTTTGTTAAGTATACACAGGATGTTGGGTGAATATGATGAAGTGTGCCGAGGACACAACTAGACCCCTACAGAGAAGAATCAGAGAACATCAGAGAATAGTTCAATTAGAGAAAGAGAGAAATTGTGTCTGACCAACCATTATTGAGGCGAAGACAGAAGCAGAATGCACTGAAGCATGGTAACAAAATTAATCTACAAGAACAGCAGTTTTATAAAGACGACAATGCACAAACTGGTGAAACATTGTATGATTAAAATCCAGCAAATAATGGAACTAGCCCACACAACAACGCAATGAATACATATAATATGTCGTCAAGTTTTATATACTTTGGGTGACAATAAACGGTGCGCTGTAGTTCAGATCAGACATTCAAGATTCAAAGATTCACAATCCAAAACACACCAATTCTTCGGAAAATACTTTTAGCATGTTATTTTGTTTCATTTTCAATTTATTTATATTAACAAAGGCATACACCATCAGAAGTTATATTCTATTATGTTGAGTCTTTGAACACTATGTAGACTGAAGTCACAAATATGTAGTAGGTGCATACCTATTAGAAGAAATCTATATCCTATCGTATCCTTTATGTTACCTGTGTAGATGGATATCTATTCTATGTAGAATATCATTCATTTTTTGTACCGATACAACTTTGTATTCACTATTGTTTTTAATGGAGAAAATTAAATTTTGTGTGCTGTATGAAGAGTCATGTATTCCTAAACTTTACACGAAAAAAGGTCGGGAATACGGAAATAACGGCGTAGGTGAATATTTAAATTTCTAAAGAGGTTTCATTACACAGGACTACGCAAATTTGTATTCTGTAATCAGCGGAGTTGGGTCTAGTTCAAACACAGGACCATACGGGTTTAAAACTATGTCAACACGGCAAATTGTGCATACATACTCTCATTGTTAGGGGCGGTCATCAAAGATGCATGAGACTCGCAAACGTTCTCTCCGGCGAGAGATTGCGCTACCCCCAAGCTTCACCTACTCTTTACCAGCTACGTTCTGCCAGTGTTTGGTTTTAATACATTTTCAATGAACACGTGAAAGAATGTTTAATACACACTTACATCTTAGATCGGTATGTATACCTGCTTCAAGTAACTACTAACTGTAAACTGCGTCGCATTTCAAATTAATAAGAATATATTAACGCTTTCGTACTTAAAAGAACTTGCTATGAATATCTTTTAATAATAATACTAATAACTGCTTATGTATACATACCTTGGGTGCTTTCGTCTGAAACAAGGAATAAGGTTCAATATTTTTGAATGATGAAAAATAAATTTTGGCTTGTCTGAATGAACCATAATATAAAATTACAGAATTCCATAAAATTGAATTCGTGCGTTTAATCATTTTTAAGCTTATTTGTACTTAGATTACTTAGAGATTTGATTGAGGAAAATCGAATATTGCAGAATACGTGGAATACTTCATAATATAAAAGGTGAATATTTGTAAATGTTGGTATCGTTTAAAATTTGTCGTTCAGAAAGGCAAATGGGATCTTACCTTTTAACGGTGTAATGTCTTCAGTTTCGGCGCAACAGAAAAGTTCTTCTTCTTCCAATTCCAAAAAAATTACTATACTTATAATGTGTTACAAACTAACCACCATTACCGTAATTGAATCCCTGTTGTCAATGTTAATAATTGTTTTCTTAAACTGTTGCTATCTCTTACCTGTACGTCAATAATAATCAATAATCTTATGCAATAATCTAATCCATTAGGTAGTTGTTAAACATGAACAGAATATTCTGACGTTATAAGGTCTTCAGTTTAGGCGCAGGAGCGCAGAAATTGAGTGTGAATTTTCTTTCATCACCGTTAACAGTCTTTAGAATTCGTCTGAAGAAGCTGACAGCATGATCAGCAAAATGCTAAATGAAAACTTTTCCACGTGACAACACCCGAAGGATTCCAACATAGAGCACAGAAATTCTTCTTCCATCAATTCCAAAATGTTTATCAAGAGTCTGTATTCCAAAATATGCACCAGCACCATAATTGAGTACCCGTGTCCAACGTAATCAATTGTCTTGTTAAGCAGTGCCTTTCTTTCACATCTTCTTTGTGGCCACGATAATCTAATGTCGATAGCCCACTAGCACTGCCCACACAAGCGTCAAACAACTTTACCACATCATCCTAACCTACTTTATCGATACTTTTAGCTGATAACCTTTGCCTTTATATGCTTCTAATATAAAATACTCAATTTATAGGGAATCTCAGATCCTCGACCACCTCATTTTGGATTGTGTAAAATTTGATTACTCCATTATATTGTAACCGTTTCCTACTGAGTCGTCTTGATGACTTCATCATCGTACTACTTCAGCTTTTTAAATAGTTGATTTTGAAATTTGACAAACAGCGTTTTTGCAGCCACAACGCTTAAACATTTTTTAATTTGCATCGTCTTATGCCTCTTTTGTACCATTAACAGTACCTATGTTTTGTATTGCCTCTGTTTTCGAAATTTTCGGATTGTACAAAATAACAGAAAGAAGAAGTTTATGGTAGCAGCACTTGCAAATTCCCAATAATTGATTACTGTCTTTTTGTGCACGTTTTCTATTCATTTATACCGTTGCAACAAGGTTTTATTATTGAAATAAGAAAATTTGGAATTTGACCAGATTTATAAAAACACCAAACACAGTTTTCCGCAAAACCGTACGAAGTGGACATAAAATTTTGAACGTGTCGCGATCATGCTTTACAAAGCCATAAATATAAAACTTGAGAGTTGTGTTGTTTCTATTATCTTGTAATGTATGTAAAATATATCCGTGGTCGCAGTAGTATGGCGGCCAGTCAGAAGTGCAGGGTTCATATGCTGGCTCCGTGTTTGTATGATTGCCATATTGTAGTAGCACCCACAAAAATATATTGACACACAAAACTATCCACAAAAGCTACATTGGTGCTCCAACACCAATCCAATTGTGGCTTCAGTTGAGAAGCCACTGGAGTTGCACACACTACAGATATAAACTAACAATAAGTGCATATCACTTTTCTTGCCTGACTGATTCAATTAATGGGATATTATACATATGTACATATACTATATAAGCATAAAGAATGTATGAGGAGCGTTCATGCAAAATTAGACATCTCCACTTTTGGCTAAATTTAGTTTGATATGATTTCGTAGTGTTGTTGGTCGTTTGTATCGCTTACAATGCTCAGAATGATTTGAAATCAGTTTTATGCCATAGTAATCTGAATGACAATATAGGTCAGTTCAGTCAAAATCATATATATCCAATTTGAAAATTAAACTTAGAATATCGAGCAAAACAGGACAGAAAATGTTTATCGAGAATATACCAGAGGCGCAAGAAGAAAAAGACAACGCAGAGCACATTAAAGGAACTGAATTTGTCTGTGACTGTTTGAAAGACGACCATGCCGTTATTGTATTTGTTGTTTCCTGTTGTATTCTTCATTTCAATTTGTCAATAAAAATATTTCAGAGTACCATTTTTCTAATCTCTTTTTCTCGGAAAACAGTAGTAGATAGACTTAGGTACATAGATACATACCTACATATGAATTATATGTTCAAACAAAATCAGACACACTTGCAGCAACACGCAAAACAATATACATATGTATATCCACTAGTTTTTTTTAATTTTTTCATCAAAGCACGTACATACATTTTTCCATAACCATAACATTGTTAAAAATATTATGGGCTATACTAATCGTAATATAAGTGGCACAATTATAATTGCAATACTCTTAGAATGAACTGTTTTTTTCGTTTTTCTCGAAACTATAATACATTATGTCTGATTTTGCATGAACGCTCCTCATATTTACATACTTACACCTCATATAAAATAAGTTTGTTAATTGATTTTTCAAGAGTTGGTTATATAATTTTAGACAATGTTATGGTAGCTCGCAATTCAAATTGACTAACAAAAAAGCATGAATAAACGGAGTTGGTTATAGCAGTGGCCTGCAATTGCAACACAAAAATACATATAAAAGTAAAACAACCGCGAATTAGAACTAATTTGAAGTTTTAACAATAGTGTTTAGAATCTCGGCCATATTTCGATTATAAAATGGCCGACGTATAGCTTCACCTACAAGAACAGGTAATCAATTTTTCGGAGAACAAATATTTTACTATGATTTTTTAGTATAAATGCAACAATAATTTTAACTAGAAGAAATCAAATCAATAATGTCAATACATCGAGTGAGATGTATCTCCATATTGCCATTTGACATTTTCCTTAATTATTAAACATCATTGTTGTATTAATAATGTCGACAGAAATTCAAAAACTAGCTGCTGAAGCTGAATTAAGTTTAATACCTGCAAAGTCCAAATAATAATTCAAATCAATAATCAATAATTCCAATACATATTATCGAGTGACATGTACCTATATGTCATTTGACATTTCCTGACATTTCACTGGACTATTAAACGCTTGGGATTGGCTGTTACCAAGCAACCTTTATACGCACGCCGTGCGATAAAGCCCCGATTATGCACGCTTATGGGTGTGTTTTGATTGGTTTATGATGCATGCATACTAAAAAATTTTATAACAAAAGTTCAATAGTACCCTGGAGGCTGGTATTTAGTATAGCCGCCTTTAGCTGCAATTATAGCTTCACATTGTCTAAGTATCGATTCTACCAGCTTCTAACATATTTTTTTGTCACGCTTCATCCATTCAGTGCTAATAATCGTCTTGAGTGAATTAATATTAGTTGACGCGAAATGGCTTGTTTCAAATTGGACCACACATGTTCAAATTGGATTATGGTCTGGCGGTTCTGCAGACCACACCAAAACCTATATCCTATTGGTATGAAACCAATTTTGCACAATGCTGACAGTATGCTTTGGATATCGATCCTGTTGAAATATAAACTCAATATTTCTACAGACAAACGAAGTTTTGATTTAAGAATATTCAAATACTTTTGTTTAGTCATGATTCCATCAATATATTCCAGTTCATTACATAACATAACATTAGTTATTCTGCCAGAATCAAACTTTTTGTAAGAATAAGATATCAACAAAGTTGTGAACTTGTAACTTACCACCACCGTGTTTTGTCGTGGGTCTCAAACACTCTGCTGAAATTTTTATTATAGAATTTTATTTTATTGAATGATTTATATTTTAAAGTCACGCTACATCAATATATCACTCTACTGTTCATTATTTTAGGTGATAGTGATAGCCGAGTATATGACATATTAAAATCGATCTGTATAAAACGTAATAAATCCACAGTCAACTAGAACGAATAACGTAGAATGCAATCCGTGGAAATAACTAATTAGACTGTTTCACATGGAGTTTATTAAACAGCAGTTCCTAGTACCGCTGAAGCAATCCAGTATTATTTTGTATTTACACACCAGAAATAGATCTCCATTATTGCAATTATTGTTATGCTAAATGAATTAAGCCATCAAATGTGGTAACTGTATTTTGCGGCAACATCACACAGAAGTCATACTTGCTTAATTTAATACATAATTTCACAGTATTATTACAAATCGTTGAGCTTTCTTACGGAAAAAGAAGTTGAAGAAATTCCGAAACTGTTACTACATACTTAGCAGTTATTCCCCTATAATATAAAAATATATTTATTGAAAAAAGAACTGCATATAACGGCTTTATTATATGTAATCTCCAAAACTGAATTGTTCTTCGTTTCCTTAGTGGAAAGATTAAAGGATTGAGGTTATTGCTTCTGTATCGTAGATTCTAAAAGAAGAACAATTATTTTGTTAAATTTATCGTTACCATAAACCACAATTAAATTATCACGCTAACATTTGTATGGCACTTGTCACCTAATTGCAGCAGTTATTGCTGCGCAACACTGATTTTGTTTTTACGGTGAGATGCTATGCTACATGCTGTTAAATTATACCCTATCATGTCGTTTATTTTCCTCCGTAAGTACTACTAATCTTGCTTACTCGGAAACCAATTTTAAAACTGATGCCGTCAGTTTTTCATTGCGCATCATAGTTTTTCTACGAATGTGTTCTATATCACTAAACGTTTCTAAAAGCACTACCTACCTTGCTTAATTCGTACTGAGAAATACAATGTGAGCGTATTTAGGAATAATTAAATACATTTAACCTTTTTAGCAATTACAGGTATCTCATGTGTAAATATGCGTTTATACGATTATTAGCTAAAATGAAATGATTTAATTAAATTTAACAAACAAATTTATTACTCTGCGGTGATATTTCTCAGTATACAGTTCGTTAAGATTTAGAGCCAACAATCTTCCTCTACCCTAAAACATACACTGTAGAAGAGTTTTGTCATAAATTTTATTTTCTTTGTTTCGTCGCCAAACTGTCTGCTGTAGAACCCGCTCGAGTTCGGTAAGTTTTCAGTTAGGTAGGTGGGGGAAATGTGTGGTTGTGTTGTTATTCCTCTTAAGACGTTCCGGGGGCCTACTTGATTAATGAATTTATGTGCCGGCTCGCCACATTATATCTCCGAGATAGATTTTAACACCTCCAATTCGTTACGGAATGTGTGGATTTTTTTCATCGTGTCGGTGTTGCATACCGCAGAACCTAATAAATAATGGTTGTTTTCCGAACAGCAATTCGTTTGTTAATTTTTCATCGGATGAATTATTATGACCGTCTGATAATTCTGCCGGTATCGATTTGAATGAAATGATTTGCAACAGTTTGCAGTCCATTAAAGACCATTTTCATATACAAGAAATAAGTACATATTTGGTTACAACCGCAATTCTGGTTCAATTAAATATGAAACGTATTCGAAAAGTACATTTTAATTAGACTTAGGATATAATTTTAGCTTGGTAGTTAAGTGGCCTGTTAACATAGCGTAATAATTGTATCTAAGGCGCCTTAAAAGCGTCTTAAAATTTCAATATATTCTATATTACCAATAGTTTTGAAGAAGGTATTTTGCAAGAAACGTAAATTCAGCCCAACATGATCTGACATTCGGGTTGGGTTGTAAAAGTTTGCTGCATTTGATATGGATAAGTTTTTACATGATTTAGACCCAATGAGCCACCTCGGTGTTAGTATTCGTATATTTGCCTTTGGATATCCACAGCTTGTCTCAACATATGTATATGAAGTGCTGTGACGAAAGTAAGGCTATGGAAATGATCTATATATTCACCAGAAGTTTTAAAAGTCTCCTGGGTATTATATAGATATAGTTAAATCTCTTCGTTTCCAAAATTTCCATAAAAAAGACAACAACTGAAACAAGTTTAGATTGTGTTTAGCGGCAGACACTGCAAGGCCATCTCTTCCAGTGTTACCAGTTATTTCTATAATAGATGTAATGCATTTTGTAAGAACGTTAATGCGAAATCGACTTCAATTTTATATGGGAGGATAGTTTATCTGTTATAGTATTTGCAACTATTAAGAAATAAACTGATGCTTGTTATACTGGCCTTCTTCCTCTATCCATCCACATAACACATCATATGGAAGCAAATCTTTTCGAACAGACGTATTATACAGTATGGTCCTATTTCGTTTTATTAACACATTTGCCTGAACGAGTACCTATCTCGTAATAACTGCTGAAGATCTCTCACAAGGGTAACACCAGGGTTGTCCGACATGGACCTTGATGGGTGTCATGTATGTTATAGAGGAACTTCTCCTGAGTAGGAGCTTTTATCGTAACGCGCCCTAGTTTCTGAAAATAATTAACATTGTTGTACGCGTTCCTTTTATACCCTTAATCTTGTTCTCCATATATGCAGGCGTGCGTAGCGCTGTGGACCAGATCTATGTCTCCTAAAGGCGCGCGTTCGATTGCTGCCGGTGATTTTTTCTTTCCATCTTATTGTGCACAATATTAACAATTATATTTAATGCAAATTATTCATAAATTATATTTTTCGCTTCTACGTTTGTGCAAATGATTAAATATGCGTGGCTTACGTCAAAATTATTCGTGGAGGAAATAAAACCTTTTTGAATGTTAACAAAATGTGGTTTCCCGTGTTACTTATGAGACCGTGTGCCTGCAAAGCTGTCGTTTGTAAAATGGGTGTGGTGCTCACCAAGTTTATCGTGCTCTGGCGTAGCGAGCAAACAAATTTATACAGGATGAACTAATTTCATTATATTATTCGTTTGTGAAATTCAAAATACACGTCATACTGCAGATTTGCTTCAATTTTATTTATTAATAAAATTACCACGGCAAAAAATATAATTTATGAATAATATGTATGGAATATAATTCTTCATATTGTGCACAATAAGATCCAATGGCAGGAAACGAACGCGAGCCACCTGGGTGATAAGACATAGGTAGATGCAGTCCACATTGCTACCCACTCTTGTTTAGACGGAGACCAACATTAACGGTAAAAAAGAACGCGCACAACAACGTTGATTTTTCTCAGAAAGTAGTACGCGTTAGGATAGAAGCTCGTACTCAGGATAAGTCCCTCTATCTATAATGTAGTTGAGACCCATAAAGATCCGTGTCGGACAACCCAGGTGTTCCCTTTGTGAGTATATGCGACCAGTTAAGCATCTACGTAAAAAATGAATACCTAACTATGTGATATTTGATGATTCTAAATCATATATTGCTCATAGACACTGGGCAATAATTCTCTACCAAAGTAGATTTGTTTCTGATCGGTTGTGTATATCGTATTTATTAATAAAGAAAAAGAAAGAGAGAGAAAAAATGGTACGATTGGAATCCTATATTTCGAAACGAAATCCATAATTTAATTGCGTAAATGACAAATCACTCGGGAGATTCATTAGTAAACTAGGTTTTAAACTCAAAAGTGTTATGTTTTTCGAAGTTCACTCTGAAAAAATGAAACAGATTTTTGTGATTTAACTCTTGAACGGAAATACGTATGTAGGTACAACCACCATTTAAGAGCAAACTTTTACGATCTCCGAAAGGCTTTTAGAACACGTGAAAATAGTTTATATAGAGCAGTTTATTAAATTCTACTCTCTTCTGATACATTTCCTCACAGTAACCTAGGAAAAAATTAACAAAAATTGTAAATCATGTTCTTTATAAATGTCAAAGCATTAACATGTGAACGTGTACTAGTTCATTAATTACCTTAGAAACTATACATATAAATATTTTATCGTTAAAAATCTTAGTCTGAATTCTTCGTCATCTGGTGGTATTTGTTGCATCAACTGATTAAACTGCACTGCTTGTCAACTTTTACTTAAGTCAGTATATATCAGTATCTTCAATGGCTTTGTTACAATACTATCCACTGTTTTTCTTCCAAATACGAATGTTACATCGATGATATGCGACAAAATGTCATTGTTCCGGCGAGTAATTGAACCCTGACCCCGATGATTTGTGAACTCACTAAGCAACCGTCTGACATGTGCGGCTATGAAGCTGTTTTAATTTTTAATTTTTGAATTACATGTTGATTGATTTAGTTAATTAAAAATGCAATTATTATTTTTTATTAAAATTTAATAACTGAATTTTGCGGTTATTTACATGGGTATGCTATATAATATTCTATAAGTTCAAGCTAATACCAATAATATATTTACAAAGCAAAAAAAAATAGTGTAATGTAAACAAAGCGTTACAAAAATTAATTATATTTGATATTGCGAAAAGAAGAAATGGCTGCAATAGTACCTACTATTAAATAAAGAAGCATGTAAGCATCTATTTTCAACGTTTTATTTTGTAATCAAAGACGTATTTTATACGTTTCTTTAGTTCATTATACCGTTAAATGTAGCGCTACTAATTGCTAAAGGTATGAGTACAACCAATATTTAGTTTAAGGATACAAAACTAAGTAGATACAATATAGTACCCTACCAGAACAGTAACAATAAGTACTTTAAGTTTCTTTTATTACATCTTAATTACGCTTAAACTGGCGAGTACTGTTGAATGCAACAGTTTATATTATATATCGAAGAAACTGGAAGTTTAATTATGTATTAATGAATAATAATTGCACACCACTAGAAATTTTACTTCTTACGATAATCTTTACCTTAATTTTAGGCAAGGTGAAGCAATTAACCGATTAGCACTACCTGTATGCTACTTGGGATTATATGTAACATTAGTAATTGTCAGAACGTTAATGCTTATATTACACTACCTATACAATAAGTCAACTCCTTGACCGTACTTAGCTCATTTGCAGGTATCGTATCTATATAATGAGATTGAATTGTAAAGTTTTATACGGTTTATTTGATGATTATGTTGGTACCTTAACTTATTGCTTTGTATTGCTATCTCCGAAATCATTAGTTGGATAATTAGATAGTAGGATTTTTAGAAATAAATTTGCCTTGAATTAGACATGATTATAGAATAAAAATACTGATAGCAAAGTTGCGGTTAAAATTAGATATAGTATAGGGTTTTGTAGAATGATGTTAAATGTATTCCGGTATTAAGAAAACTAAGAGTATCAGAATCGAGTTAAAAAATTGTGTCAGCTAGACATACTGTAGACACAATTCTTGAAGTTTCTTTAGAGATTTTTGAATATTAAAATAACAAGACTAGATTTTAATAATTTAAACTTAACTTTAAAAACTCTAAAAAATGTATTTATATTTTTTAGCTGCAAAACAGCCGAACTTTGAAGCACATGTCTATGAAAAAATGAGAATAGATATAATATCTAGAAATCATGTAATTGGAAATACTAACTAATTTTCGGCCTATCTAAAATATTTTTGTATAAATTTTGGATAAATTCATAGAAGAGTAAAACCTAATAACATACTTAACTCCCTGTAGATTAAAAATTTTCGGCCAGTATATGGGGTTAATAATAGGTATATTTTAAACAATTATAATTTTTTAACAAATTAAGTTATTAACAAAAAATTAACGAAATCTAATTCCTTAAGGCATTGCACCCGTACCATTTGTGGTCGAATTGCACCATTTTGTTCTGTACTATTGAATTTTTGAAATGACTCGAACTTAATTCAGCTAATAATCCGCTGGGTTAAATATAGGTGATTTTGGTAGCCATGAATTTACGAAATGTCTGCTTAGCACACAATCTTGGATAACGTTGGTTAACAATTCTATGACTTGATGTTCTCAATTCCGTGATAATCGTTTTTCAGATGTGGAATAATATAATCTTTTCACATTTGCAAGTATCGTTCACCGTTTACAGTTGCAGATACAGCTTCTCCATTCTGCATTTCCTCGTAGAAATATGAACGAATGATAAAATCAGCTGTAACACTATACCAAACGATGACTTTCTTGCATAAAGCCCTTCTTGAACGATGTCTTGTAATGTTCTGCATACTAGATTCTATTGTTTTGAGTATTGACTCCACCAACCAGAGTAAACTGTGGTTCATTTGTCCATAAAATATGGGATTCAATTTCCATCTGAGCCATTACTTGGAAAGAAAAATTGTACCTAGTAGCCAAATCTGCCTTTTTTAATTTAAACAGCATCTTCAGTTAATATGCATTCGTTTTCAGAATTTTGTGTATAATTGTCCAAACCGTGGTATGCGGCACTTGCAATTGTTTGGATATCGCATTTGCACTGCTCATTGCTAGTGAACTACCTCTGATTATGTCCTGATTTTCATGGGGAACTTCAGCTACTTGGACGTCACTAACATTTGATCTTCCTGATGTTAGTAAGTCATGTCAACCATTCGAATGATAATGCTACGGTTTATTGCTTACTTTATGATAACCTTGTATATAATAACGATAACAAAGAGCACAAATTGTTACTACCAGCCTGATCTAGGGAGAACAGAACGACGTACTTTACGATGTCCAACATACACAAATACCGGAAAACGCAATCAGTAGTAGCACAGACATAATAGACATATTTGGATCCTTTAGATACCCAAGAATATCATATGCTGCAACCTAATGTGTGTCTACAATGCTGTGAATAGTATTAGATAAATTG
Source organism: Popillia japonica (assembly GCA_004785975.1). Taxonomy (NCBI): domain Eukaryota; kingdom Metazoa; phylum Arthropoda; class Insecta; order Coleoptera; family Scarabaeidae; genus Popillia; species Popillia japonica. Next base: position 26,488 of record SMLS01058423.1, read on the forward strand.
TGCATAGGATTTTGAGCTTGTATCTCAAGGCGATTATTATTTATCATATAAATGATAAATATAAATAAACAATTGATAAATTTACAAAATCTGAATCACGATTACGAAACACACAATTGAGAAATGGTTCTTCAAAATCACGTAACTTATTTCGAAACAGTAAGAAGGTTTGGATAATCCAATTTTCAGAAGAACGACATGAAGTTAATAAAACTAGATAGTTCTTTACGTTTATAGTAAATACCTTGCAAAAGCGACTAGTAAAAGTGTTATTTCACTTAAATCATTAAAGCATGATCATTCCAGTGAAGCTCCAGAATACTTATCAGTTCAGGAGTATGTACTTTAACAATAGCAACATATGTAGATTAAAATATAGATAGGCTGTCAAAAATGGCAACGCAGATCTTAATAAAACACAAAGCTGCGATATACTGGGAATGTCGTATTATTATTTGTTATCAACACAAATATGTCGACTTCCAAGTTACTTAAAATCTACAATAAGGCAAATGCCATACTCGGTAGCACGGACTATATCTGTCTAAAGAGGTATCTGCGTGAGGTGAGGAGATAATTATCTGACCACATTGTCATAATTTTTTTACTAACAGACATCGGGAATCCAAAAACAACAGCTGAAGACCTCAATTAGCTAGAATCTATATTTTATCAAAATCAGCGATAGTCAGAAACGAAGACTCATGTATCCAGAAGCTTAAAATATAATTTATAGTACAGTCTATTTCCAGACAATTACATATTTGTTTTTGAGAATCATTGCCAACTCTGGACAATGCAATTCCTTTTACGTATCCCCATAGAAAGAAATCTGGTGAAGTTAAGTTGGGGGATTATTTGAATATTAGTGTGGTGTTGTTTACAGCCAATGAAGATTTGCTCTAAAGAAGAGCGTATTAATATGATTTTTATTCTTGGAGAATGTGAACAAAATTTTTGATTGGCTTCTTCAGTTTACGCTCATAGATTTTCCGTAAGAAATCATCCTAAGGCAGCCGTTTTTGAGGGTCGTTTAATAGTCAATTTCAGGAAATACCAGCGTCAGTAAGAAACCCATTAGTGGAAAAAAATTAACAGTCCCTCTAAACATCTGTGTAATCATAGCTTCAATTGGACGGAGCTCCGCCTCATCATCATCCCGAGATTAAGCAATTTTTAAATACCATTTTTTAAAACCGGTAGATTGACAGAATTTTTTTCGAAATGTGCTCACCAGATCTTCCATTAACTACACGAGATTTCAACCAAACAGCTTTCCTACTTTTAGAGCTTTTGGGACAACCTGCATAATATGAAAATAATTTTAACAAGTACCTGTAATTGACCAGCGTATATCCCAAAAATGTAACTTTTTGAAAGTCGTACTGTATATGTATATATTTTAAAATATTACAACTTGTCAACAAATTATGTTAATAAGAAAAAAATGACGAAATCTGATTGCTTAAGGATTATGGGAAACACTGCTAGAACCTGTCAAATGAAAGCGTACCGCAATTTGATACAAAGATTTGGAAGAACAGAGTCTCTAACTGATCTACCAACATCAGGAAAACCGGAAATTAGTGATCTCCAAGTTGCAAAGGTTCTTCATGAAAATCAGGATATAGCCAGAAGTAATAAACTAGCAAGAAGCAGTGCAAATACGATATCTAAAGGCGGCTACACATGTAGCGATAAATCGTAACGATTTATCTGTGCAAACAAAACTGTACAGATTAGTGTCGGGCAGTCTAGTTCCTTTTGCGGACTCGTTCCTTTGATAAAATCGAACGAAACGGAACGAGTCCACAAAAGGAACTGGATTGCCAGACACTAATTTATACAGTTCTGTTTGCACAGATAAATCGTTACGATTTATCGCTACGTGTGTAGCCGCCTTAAGCGATTGCAAGTGCCGTATACCACGGTTTGGAACATTTTTTCGCAAAATTTTAAAAATGTATCCATATCCACTCACTGAAAGTACAGTTTGAAGTAAAGGAAGCAGCTTTGTCTACTATAGGTACGATTTTTCCTTGCGAGTAGGTAATGGCTTAGATAACAAGTGAACCCGAATGGTATTTTGTAAACAAATACGGCACATTTTACTTTGAATGTCGAAGTAAATACTCAAAACTTTGGAATCTAGTCTGCAATAAATCCGCAAGAAATTGTTCAACATGGTTTTCATGACAAACTAATTTTAATTGGTCCGTATTGGTGCGAGGAAATGCAGAATGGAGAATCTATATCAAATGCAACCGCAAAACGAGTACAACGGAATTGAAGCATTTTTATGCAGGATGTAGCACTCGCACACATTTTTCTGGCAGTCAAAGAATTGTTAGCCAATGTTTTTCAAACTCGAATGTTGAGTAGATATTTTGCAAATTCATAGGCACCACCTTACCTTAACAAAGCGGATTGCTGGCTTTGGGGTTATTGAAAAAGTTTAGTGTTTAGAAAACGACCACCAATGATAAAAGAATTAAAAGACAATATTACAGAGCAAATTGGTAATCTTATAACAACAAAATGGAACTGCCGTTATTGGTTTTGGGCGTACTAAATCTATTCCTCAAGCAATTAGATTACAGTTATTTTTTGTTATTAACGTAAATTGTTAAACAGTTATAATAATGGAAAATATATCCCTTAGTTCATCATAATCTTATATTTTACTTATGGTACGAGATATCATTTCAGATTTTACTGTATAGAAACAAAAAAATCTGTTACTTTTTTGTTTCTTTGATTAATTTTTATCTTTAGAAAATACAAACAAGATTTCAGATGTATAAATGGTTTTATGTATATCACAGAAACAAAATATGTTTCCTGCCTGTGAAGGTAACTGATATGGGAAGAGTTTTCTTAGAAAGTAAAGAAAAAGGATTTCTCCTGTGTTGACAGCGCTAGGTCACGACCGGACTACAAAAGTCCGCGTCTAGATAACGTCATATCCGGAGGTCGAGTTGTCAAACTCCGGAAATAGTCCGGGCTCCGGGCATTTTAGAAGCGTGATAAAAAATACAATGTGTGTTCTCAACTTTACAATGCCCTGTACTTCAACTTCGAAATGACTCACCGTGGAGAATTTTATGCCCGGGCTTTGTTGAAAAATATTATCGAAAATATTTATGCATTTTTCTCGCTCGGCGAAAACGCGTAAATTATCAATTCAGATTTGCTAACTGAAGGTGTTGCCGTTTTCACTATTTCTCGTGCTAAAAAGTGTAGCCCACATAAGACCAGAAAAAGATTAACAGCAATTAAAACTAATGTAGATATGATTTAAGACCGGGAAACCGTCTGTAGTTGAAGAAATTTAATTACAACATAATTACAAAATGTGTCAATTAGAGCATCAGCAATTTGTCAAAAGGAAATTAGCTTCAAGTAAGAATCTGATATTACTTTTTTTTCTGCAATGATACTGATGTAAACATGTAGCGTGCAACACCTTATATCGACAGGTATTTCCTTCATTCTGCCATTATCATATTACCATTACTATCCTAGTGTAATGTGCAATACGTACACTCATAGAAAGTAAAGATTGGACAGTTTCCATATAACAACGTATTTAAACTGTCCAATCTTTACTTTCTATGAATGTACAGAACGTATCTAACGCTCATATTCAAAATTGTTTAGCTTAAGCTTTTTGCTGCATAAAAATAAGGATAATTCATTATAGTTGCCAACACCGCAATTTTATATTATGTCCTAGTGGGCAGTAGAAGTGATTGGCGTTAAATAACGATGCATCGCGGTATTTGCAATGTAAACTCCGGTCATACATCATTGCTTGACAGCCAGATCCACTATGAAGCCCTCTTCTCTCTCGTCTCGTAATCCCTACATCCATCATCAAGCTCCAGCGTTTTCTCTCGCTCGCCTACTAATACCGCAGTGTAACTCTATCTCTATCGTCATCTGCGTCGCCGAACGCCCTACTGAATGATTTTTAAACTGTAAGAATTATATTCATATCGTTACGCTTTATGACTGACACGGTCGATTAATTTCGATTTAATTATTTTAGTTCAGTTACCGTATGAAGGGAAAATGTACTACGCCCGCGGTGATAGCAACAGTGACGAAGGAAGCAGCCTACATGTAGATGATGCAAATGTAGTAATTAGTACTATTTGCTATCGCTATATGGCGAAAAAGAACATACAAATGTATATACAAGCAGTCTTCATGCTAAGGACGACAGTGGCTCATAATTTCAACCTTGTATTCTTAGGTCTCATGTTAAAGACTACTAAAGAATGTTTCGGTAACTGGTTTATCGATACATGCATCTTTATGGTATTACCAACAAAGTGCGTACAATACGGAGAATTAATCACGCTAAGCAAATTTTGATTACTCTAGCAGCTGCTGTTTAAGCATTTTTATTACTTGCTATCTCGTGCCTGTAATACTATCAAAGTGAGCTATCTGTTTATCTTTTTATTTCATAAAAACTCACACAATGGGATTGTATTTGATGCAATTATTTTATAAATGCACATATCCTAACCTCCATTCACCGTGCCAAATATCTCATTTCTCTGATCTTATAGTTGTAAAGTTATAAAAAGACTACTGGAAGCGTTGCGTTGCAAACAGACTCCGTATGGTCAGGATATCTATGTTGAAATGGGAACACAAACAAGAACGAGTTTTAGGCAACTCCCGTGCATTAAATGCACAGCTTTGCTGCAAATTACTGCGAAGTTCTTAGGTAATCGCGCGAACAAACTGGATGATGAAAATAAAGATAATTCTTTTGCTAGAAAATAATAGCTAACAATAAGATATCAGAGTTATAGACAAGTGAGAATATTGTATTTTAGGGAAGGAATCCTGAAAAAATACTAAAAATCAGCGCAGAGTGTTTAATACTGGAGCAGTTGAAGAACAGTGTGAAGAAAATCTCCAGCAAAAGATACAATAAACGCATTCAATCTTCTGCGAAAATAATTAAACCTAATTAATAATAAGTTCCTTAAACAAGTTAGTCATTCTGGAGGAGATTCTGAGCTTCAGAAGAGAATAGAGTTATTCCACGCCAAACCAGAAACTACAAAATTTGAGTAAGGCAACGCTTGATTAAAAGGAGCCAGAAAAAATCAAACAAGAAGTCGCAAGATATTTACACAGGTTCAAAACTAATATAACAATGTATGTATGTGGTATGATCTAAAATAGCAAAACTAATTGACCTCGTGTACTTGCCACAAAGTCAGTAGTCATAAACTGTCTCATTTATGTTTACCAATACAAAAGATCTCAAGTTGAGAACACTAAAGAAAGCAGGGACGGAGATGTAGCGAAAATGCCGAAAAAGAGAAAAGGTTACATTGAGCAGACTTTGACTTCTTAAAAATGATTAAGCAGATAATTCAAGCAAAATAGCAGCTGGCCTAAAATAAAACAAAAAATTTCCAACAGCTTCAACATTTTATCTCGTTGAGAATACATCTTTTACATCAAATGTTCAGCTGAAAAAGTTATAGTCGAGGATGTTGTAAGTGCAATCTCCAATTTTTCGAACTGTGTGGCTTCACAATCAGTCTGCAATAACTAAAAAACCCATTATCTGGAAAAATTGTGATCCATAAGATGAAACGATGAATAAGTGAGAAGAAAGAGTACCCAGGAATGCTAGACGTGTGAGGGAGTGTGTAAACAAGTGGAAAAACTATTTGTAAAATGTTATAAAGAAAAATTAATTAAATACAAGGATAATTATCTCATATGAAGATCCTCAAGTAAGTTGATAAACTCTGCGATGTTGTTTGCAATGCTGGTTGGGAGAGCAGCCATAAAGAACAAAAAAACCTAACCACGGAGTTGAGAATTGTGCAGAGAGATTCAAGAATGTCCAAGTAGCGAATAATTACAGAAGTAGACTTATTGATGGAAGAGGTTCGTGTAACTGCAAGTACTTCTTAATCGAGCAATGGAGGCAGAAATATACTGAAGTGGAGTAAACTGTTGCTAGGCTACTGCAAAGATGGCGAGACAATTACCACAGAAAACGCACACGCAACGGGGCAAATCCGCATAATATGTGTCAGAAAGACTGGAAAAGCTTTTAGCAGTACTATTAGATAAAAAATCCAGCAGCAGTCAAACAATTGCTCCAATCAAAATACAAACAGTTTTGATAGCACCACACTGTTTTGTCGGAGAGGTGTGTCATTTGAGTCACATATAATTGCTTATTGACAACCTGGCGCCATACATAGCAGGTCAGCAGTAATTTTAAGTGATACAGTCCATTTTCTAAGAGCTCTCTTCATACTTTTTTGCTCCAGTTTTCTAAAATACAAAATGCGAAATTATTATATTATTTTGTTGCACCTTACAAATCGCACCAGTAGAACTTTCAAAAACATAACCTAAGATAGCTACTGGAACAAGTTGAAAACCTTAATTGTCCGTTAATAGGCCAATATACCGACATATATGTCTTTTGGATAGTATTCTGCATTTAAGTTTAATCCGCAAAAGATGAAAAAGCTCTAACGTTTGTAGAAAACCTTTTAGTATGACCAGATATTGGATGTAGTCGTCTATACATACATATATATGCCGTCGGTTATGCTCGCGTACTCCAATCGCGCTGGTATGAGTACAGAAGGCTCTACAGTGAGTGTCCTACATCTGACATTTCCGGAAATGACGTATGTCGCCGTCTTCCGACAGCTCCGGGCGCCAGTTCCGGTGTCCGCGAGTCCGATAAACGCATTCAAACACCGGAAACTCAAACTGTCCGCTCGAGGCGCCGGCAAGTTTAAAATCTATACGTGACGTCAAACGTATCGCGATGATTTTTAACCGAAGCTTTATGTAGCGTATGTCCCTTATCGGTTTGTGTTATCGGTCGGCCCAATCTGTACAGACAATGAAATTTTACAAGGATGTGAGCATCGTTTTATAGCCAATACGTGTGCGGGATTTAAAGACATACGATATTTTTTCGCTATAGAAGGGAACTACGGTGCAGATTTCTGTGTAACTATCCATCGTTACGAACGTAAAACGAAATATTTTTTCTGTTGCCTCAGCAAAACCCACGTCTCCTTTAACTGTAAATAATTTATTTTATGGGAATGATAGAGACGACACAGACGCAGCATTTTCAACGGTTCCATCCCTTATACAAAAGTATTCAGCGAACTAGTTGTTTAAAATAATAGGTGAATCTCGGTCGGTTAATATCTATTTCTGAATTCGGTATTCTACTTTGGAGAACAGTGGTCACTCTTGTATATTGCTCTTTCAAAATGTATACATACATATGCAAAATTCACGCCCATTTCCTTCAGCTTAAGACCACTGCTTTGGTTACTATTAAGATAAGTGTATTTAATCACAATGCTCTTTCGCCGTAGAATTGTTTTCAATAACTGCATGGTCTTCTAAAGTTTTCTAAAATTTTTTGGGTAAACTATTATTGCGGCAAAAATGTACATTTAGTAGATCTAAATTCTTATTCATCGTACTTTTGTAACCTTTATTCCTAAATCACACAATCTTATTTGCTCGACATATTTTGATTACAATCAACACAAATTGTTTTGAATATTCCAGATTTTGCCAAGGGATCTATTTTATTTCCTCTCTTTTGTCGATAAAACTACGCAAAATATACCCCGAAATAGGAAAAAAATACTTAAATGTTCTCCTTTGTAGATTTTTTCCCAAACCTTACCAACAAAGGTGGCTTAAGGTAAAAAAAAACCTGCAAGGATTCCATATTCATAAACATTTGTACTTTCTTCAAAACTTTTCTTATAACTGCATTTCCTAATTGTTTATTAGATAAAAAGGCTTACACTTGGCGACATATTTAATAAATTAAAGCTTTTTAGAACACATTTTCAACTCACTCTTGCCAAAAACTATATTATGTACTATCATGGACAGATAGAATGTCCGGGTATAAGAAGTGCATGTTGCGCATCTGATACAATATTGATTGTGCCGTCAAGCGAAGTGTATCAGGAGCGCAGCTTGCACTCCGTACACCCGGATATTCTATCTGTCCATGACTCTACATTCAATTCCATGATATTGGTGTTCCTTATAAGTAATCTGTGTAGAGTGGTGGATGAACATTTTTATTTTCATAAGTTTATGTTAGAAGTGATTATTTAATTGACATACAGAAACTTTAAGTAATACAGAATTTTTTGATATTCCAGATTCCATATTAGCTAATAGGGGTTACAAGAAGTTACCCATTGCCATTAATTTCCAGTTTCCATAACAGAATTGTCATTAAAATGACACGATTTTGAACCAGAACGTAAACTATTGTTTGTAGACACATTAGTTATTCATACAATATTTTAGAATTTGCGATAAACAAGAAATAAATCCAAAATATCCGTAATTTACGCAATAAGATGAAATAGCGGTAATCAAAGTTTTCTGAGCAAACAAGAAGTTCCGTTTTAATTGGATCTGAGAAGCATTGAAGCCAATTTGGATACAATAAATTGGAAAATTATATTAATTTTTAAACAAAATCAGAACATAATTTATTTACTAAACATATATAAATAGAATCATCAAGAAATGTTCAAGTCTTCAAAACAACTTGACTATATCTATGGACATGTGTTCCACTCATTGGAAATCCTATTTTCATTCATCAGAAGAACACGAATAATAATACGAGGCCTGTTAGAGGACAAACATATTTGATATGTTCAACATGTGACACATGGTTGAATTCAGAAAAAGAAACTCTTACTAGCTATGTCAAAATCCAATGTGGCGCCCATAAGAAATAACAAAGTTGATGATGGTTCTAAGAAAAAGAAACGTCGGCGTCGTATAAAACTTTCAAGTACGCCATTAGATAGAAGAGTAAAAGTGGCATTGAGAATGTGTCTTTAGTTTGCTCTGCACGACTAAACAAAAGTGCTACGAGTAAAATAAGAAAATGAGATTTTTCCGTTTTCTTTCAAAATCTCATTTGTTCTAAGCACTTTCTTTTCAGAATTATAACAACCACAAAATTTAGCAACTTTGCCAAATTTAAACCTACTGTCTAGCTGCTTCAATAATAAGCAAGATCGCAATGGTGAGGATCGACAATGAATCAGCCCATATTATATAAGGACTTAAGTGTTTATCAATTGTTGTGTAGTGTTAGGGACCATGTCAGTAAGTCTGCCGCAGCTGTTTGTGCAAGTACCATCTAAAAGTGATTTCTCATGTTCTCTTTCGAAAAATCATCACCAATTTGTGATTATAATAACTATTGATGAAATTTGTTTTTAAATGAAATTTTTTTGATAAAAATGTGATACATATAAGTATATCTAATATTTTCCTAATTCATGGTGCGTTCTTGAATTATATATCCCATTTACTAGTGACAATTAGAACTTTATGTGTCATTTGTAATACACTTGTATTATTAATATTTTTCTTGCAAATCGACCTTAACTGGGATGTAGTACTTAAATTACACACTAGGTTCCAAGTTTGATAAGACCTTGTGGAGTCTCTAAAACACACTTTACGAATGATTCACAGAAAGGTCAGTCCGAATCTATAAATAAAAATAATTAGTGCGTTTTAAATAATATGCTTCTTAGCTGTATGAATGATTAATTATTAATAATGTGGAGCTATACACTTTAATCTACTGATACTAATTGAGTATTATTAGCAGATAGTTACTTATTTTCTTATCGCTGGTATAGTAAGATCGGAGTTTATAAAATTCAAAATGTTGACACACATATTTCTGAATCTATGTTGTATAATACTTTTCATAATATTGCAAGAAGAAACACCCTAACAAGTAAATAGTTGTAGTTGTTTCTCTAAACAGTTATTTTGAGAGCTTGATTCCACCCTTCTGGTCTCATTAACCGTTCGACCGGTAAGCTAGGCCGGTCCGTCAAAGACTGCCGCGATCCATAGCTGTCAATCACTACGGTACCCTGCTGTCTCTCTTGCTTCGTACCTGAAACCCCTCGTCACCCGAAATACGAACACCTGGGCACATATTTAAATCCAGCCTCGGAGGGATGCTGCTGCAAATCTAATAGGTAATGAAGCTAACTGATGATGATGAACCCTTTGAAGATGGAGTGCTATTGAAACATAACTGCTCGATATAATATATACAAAGATTCCTAACTGAGTGTAACGATTGTTGACATATACGTCCTATAATGTTTGGGTACTCTAAGGACAAGCACGTTTCTTTAAAGATAATTTAAATATAGTCAAGTTTTTTCAAGAAAAATGTGCGAGAATCATCATAGTTTTGGTAAATTCGGAAAAGTGATACACAAAAATGTATCTGCTACTATAGACTAAGTATGTATTTATTTGTACAACTATTGTATATACCTTTGTATGTAAATACATTTACCGTTACTGTACATACATATTACCATCAGTTGGAAAAGCCGTGAATGTATTCCTAAGACTAACATAATTATTTCTGCAGTTTACCACTTACTTTAATTCCCAAATTCCTCGAAATAGGTTAACAATCTACCGATTCTTCTGTTCCATTGTATATTAACTTTATTAATAATTATTTACTTATGACATAAATATTTACTCCAAATTTAATATACTCCTAACTTTGAAACAAAAATTGTCACTGCAGTATGCATATTCTACGAACGCAGACTATATACATACATACATATTGAACAAGATACAGAACATTCTTGTATCGGGAATATCAAAGTAATTAACCACACTTTACAAATGTAGCTAATTGTGCACCAAAGATTACAATTTCATTAGGTTTTTCGTTGATATGAAATTAGTATTAGTATTTGAGAACATCCCTTATACCGTAAAGGTACTCGCAATAGCTGCGCACATGTACCATAAATGTTGAAGTAATCAACTTGATTTACCAGAGTTTTTAAAAAATATATGCGTTTTGTTGTTTGGGCTACTTTCATTTTTGCACAAATTACGGCTGGCTATCCAGGCTTGAAAACAATTAGGATCCAATTGAACAGAAATACAATATTAATGAGCGGGAAACTACGTACATGACCGTCACAAAAAATTTCATAAATGCATCAACCTAGGAAATTAAATCCAAATGGTTCCCACCAAGAAATCAAAGCATAAAGAGAACATCCGAAACTACCATTGTATAACAGGGAAACAGCTTGACAGTTATGATCCGACATATTGCAGTGTTGATGTAAAGGCTACTTTAAACCTTGCTAGATTCATACTTTTTCTATACTATTTTCTAGAAACTAGAAAAAATAATCAGAAAAAGTAGAAAAAGGCCACTTTACACCAAACTATACTAGATGCTATACTATTTTAAAAACTAGAGCCTGTCCCCATTTTTGTTTCTAAATTGATACTAGAACATGCGCAGAAGTACTTTTGGCAGATTGGCCAACATCGGAAAATAAATACAAATTCAGTATATTATTGGAAACGAAGGTAGGGTATGTTGGTCAAGTTGGCAGGACGTAAAAGCTGTTTAGTAGCGCCATCACGTATTGATTTGTTGTACTCTCACCTAAAAAAGTATTTAGAAAATCCTAGAATAGAATCTAGTATAGAAAAGTATGAATCTGGGCATGGTGTAAAGTGACCTTAAGGCTGGAACCTTGAATTTGAGGAGAAAACTGCTAAAGCGTTGGGTAATCTATATTCTACAAATGAAAAAGTAGCCCAAACAACAACCCAACTAATTATTTATTACCAACCATTTCTCTAAATGTATGTGTACGTTTATGAAGACACATGAATCTTTCCAGTGCAGTGCAATGATGGTAATAGACCACTAGGCCAGAAACAGATTTTTGTTAAAGTTGAAATGCTCGGACTGGAACTGTAGCTACTGGTGAATCT
>SMLS01058424.1:1796-14638 GCA_004785975.1 Popillia japonica
CTTACCTTAGTGTTTTTAATTCTTACRACTTGTGATGTGTTACATTTAYAACTTTAATTYGTGGTGTCCCAATGTGTCGGGATGTGTTTTTTAATAATTTGAGCCTTCACGCCTACTGTAAATTCTAATTGTGAGTATTTCTCATTAGTTTTCTTTGTTATTGGTTGGCATTAGCAAGGTAATGTACTTTACAGTGTACCTCTGATGAAGCATTAAATAAATGCGAAAGCTTAGGACAATCTAAGAATTCTTTAACATTTGGCTGCCATCCCCAGAACTTCACTAGCCCTCCTACCGTTTGTCTACAGTAAAATAGTTCGGTTACATACTTAAATATAATAAATTCACTGAAATCGAGTGTTAATGCTTCTTTTGTAACACATTTTAAAATAATATACGATTTTATTTTTTTTTAAATTTATTTCATTGCTATATACCTAAGTATTTTTGTTTTCTGAAAATAAATTTTATGTGACAATATAAATAACTTTTAGGTTTAACCTATTTGGTAAACTTTATTCCATTTTTTCATGTTTATCTGTCTGCAGTAGAGCTCATAACCATGATAACATATGTATGTAGATAGACTTTTCTGAAGATTTTCTAAATTTGTGTTTAGTTTTTCCTATTAAACTGCAATATAAAACTGAATAACTGTACATAGTACCTCCTATAATTACAATGTGACAGATCGAGGTAGATTCACCTACGTTAACAGCTAAACAGGTAAATTATTGCAACTTTGACAATTTGTATATGTTTTTTAACAGATTACGCTATTACCGCTGGATCAAAGTTATGCATAGTGACGGCTGGTGTACGTCAAAGAGAAGGAGAAAGCCGCTTAGATTTAGTACAAAGAAATACCGAAGTTATGAAAAACATTATTCCTAAGCTAGTAAAGTATTCGCCCGATACTATTCTTTTGATTGTCAGCAACCCATGCGACATTTTGACATATGTTGCGTGGAAGCTTAGTGGATTACCTAAAGAAAGGGTAATTGGCTCTGGTACCAACCTAGATTCGTCGAGGTTTAGGTTCTTATTATCGCAAAAACTAGGAGTAGCGTCTACAAGTTGCCACGGGTGGATTATTGGAGAACATGGCGATTCAAGCGGTAAGTTTCAAGCAACACTCACACGAATTCTCACAAATATACTTTGATGGTAAATAATTTGTTCTTGTAATTGTGTGGTAGTTGCTGTGTGGTCTGGTGTTAATATCGCTGGAGTGCGTCTCAAGGAACTGAATCCTAAAGTTGGAACAGATAGCGACCCAGAAAACTGGAAGGATCTCCACAAACAAGTCGTAGAGAGTGCTTATAATGTCATCAAATTAAAGGGATATACGTCTTGGGCTATAGGAATGACTGTAGCATCTATAGCTTCGTCGATCCTTCACAATATAGGAAATATTCATGCTCTCTCTGTTTTGGTAAAGGTAAGTTGACTAGAGGTTATCCTGATATGTACAGTAATAAATGTGATCTGTTTAGGGTTATCATGGGATTGAAGACGAAGTATTTTTGTCATTGCCATCTGTTATTGGAGCGAGTGGTATAACTGATGTAGTTATTCAACCTTTAACTGACTCTGAAACTCAATCGTTGCAAAAATCGGCCAAACTTATGGCAGAAGTACAGAACAGTATTAAATTCTAATCGCATAAATATAGAAATACATTTTCGTAGAGCTGAGGTAAACTACTTAACTATTAAAAGAAAAACAAATGAACGGATGTTAAATACCACAAATCTATTCGTATTGCACAATTTTTTATCTACATACTATACTCAGGGGCGGACTAATACCTTAAACCTTGGCAATAACGAGCTATGGGTCCTTCTAATAAACTACTGAAACATTAAATTTGTGTAAAGGGTTATCCATAAAGGAGATAAACGTTGCAGGTAGTGTATAAAAATAATAATCCTTATGTTCTTTATGGATTCCCTTGGTATAAATAACATAGTTCATACCAGCCACCAAACAGCTATAGCTTAGTACCTATCAAAATTAACTATTTCTAATAGAGCTTTACGTAACTTTTTACAACTAATTCGTGAAAAGAACTGCATAAATTAGCAAAGCGACAATATGTAATTAAAGGTAAATATGTGTTTATAAGTAGCATATAACATAATGCGGATAGGTCTGGAATATTGAAAACCAAATCGAGGTATCATTCTTCCAGTTAGTATCTTTCTTTTAGTTTTTGCGTTTTATTAAAACATTTTTTATGGCGTCTTCGAGCAGAGCATGTCTTTCAGAAATAGACTAAGTATTTTTTTAATGTTTCTAATTTTGAAGGAATAAGTAAACTAGAATAATTATGTCACTCATTATATACAAATATAATTGCAAATATGCTTTAGTTTTGGAGGAACTACTACTACTTACTTTCGTCTAACCCCAAACTGTATAATAAGTATAAATATAAAACAGTATTTTGTTTCGTATTGTTTTCTGATAAGTATTTTTAGTACTTACATTTTGTATTATTTAATTCTTTACACATTTGTTGCAAATAAATAGGCATAAAAAGACTTATTATTAGTTTCTTTATATTCTCCTACTTAAAACTGATTCTTCAAATGAATAGCACTATAACACATGTCCTGCTAGTAAGTTTAATGTATAACCAAGACTTGTAAGTGAAAGAGTTTAATTAAGAAAGTAGATTTTGAATGAAATTTGCTATATTAGAAACTTCAGCAAGAGGAGTATGCTGGTACATCGTACATGCAAGCAGGTAAGAAAAGTATTTGGCATAACACTTTAATAAATCAAGACATAAAGTTTTACTCCACAAATACAACTGCGGCATATAGGTACAGTGAAACCTGTTTAAAACGGAATCGACTGGGACCAAAATATTTTCCTTTATACACAGGTTTCCGTTTTACTCAGGTTATTATACATATGTATTAAAATATGAAATTCTAATGTTTCATTCAACCGTCCAATCTAAAGCATACCAACGCGTGAAATTCCAAAATTTTAACGAATTTGCTAAAGTACTAAGACAAAATAGGCAAGTATCTAGATCATATTGCAGAAAAAGGAACACATTTATACATACATACCTATTTTATTTTATTGATATAAATATATGTATGAACGTTACTTTATCAACGTCCGACAAAAGATCGAACATGTGTGCACAACTATGTGTATTCCCTTTGTATTCCGTCTTCCTATTGAGTCGTTTTAACTAGTAATCCACACGTGTGATACATTTTTCAATAGACAAAGTGTTTCCTTCATAGGTGACCGTCAGAAATGGTCTGTTTTCTAATCGTAAATCAAGCCACGGACCGTTGCCGGTCATTTGAAGTATGTAAACTGTTATTTATGGTGGAAACCGATTCCGTTTTATGGAGGTTCACAATACTTTTTGGTCTAAATTTATTAGTACGGTTTCGCGTTAAACAGGTTCCGTTTTAAAAAGGTACATTGCTATGTTTTTTTACGAGGACGATTCCGGACTATGAAAATTTTCCGCCTTAAACAGTTTTCCGTTTTATCAAGGGTCCGCCTTAGGCAGGTTTCACTATATATTATACGCAACCTAATAAATTGTATGTAAAGTTCGAATATTATTAACACTTTTTGAGAAAGTATTGTATTGAAGATTTGCGTATTACCTCTAAACATAATATTTTAAAGTGCATTTTCAACAAGAAGTGGAATTATGACACGAAGACCTCAAATATTTGAGGCCTTAAGAGGTCCAATTGTTTTATTGTACAACCAAGGATTTTGGTAACTAAAAATCGTGAAAACAATAAATTAAGTACCTACATGTACATACTTGGTGCAAAATAACAAAATACTTCCAAGAGACAAGACTACACAGAAATTTAATCTGCCCTCGATTGATCCGGGGTTTCTGTATCAATGCCAGTTCCAGGTTATGCTTGGCGAATGTTCTTGCAGCTACAGTTAAGGCTCCTGATCGGAATCGGATCTGATGACGACGTCATCGAGATTGATGTCGTCTAATGTACTTTGAGAGACCGGCGACGTTTGCTCGCTGATTTCAAGGTGTTCCACCAGAGTTTCAGGCGTGCTCCTTTTTTATGGCTTTTCTTGGCCCTTCTTGAACCCTGGCGTGGGGATCCTCGCAAACCTGTAGTGTATGGTGCATCTCTTAGCCAATATAGCCTCACACGACTTTGGGTCAATTCTAATGGTGAGAACTTGTCCATGACCTTCATCTTTGTTGTTCATCACTTTTCAGCAGTCTTTCTGGAGTTCAGGATTCTGCGTCTCAACTAATTTGAGCAGTTCAGCCGCTTCTTGACCCTTGCTTCTAGGGAAGAACGTTGTCATGACGTGAGGTTAAGGGAGATCGTGTCCTTTCCTCGTCATCAGTGTAGGGGCTTTCCACGAAGGAAAACTGTTCACTGTTTGGCCGAGCCAGTTGACTGTTTGTTCGGTCTCACAGTCTACCAGCACCACTCCCTAACGGGAATGTATGCCGGCGAACTGCAGATGCTTAACCGTGCTTTCTACCACCTCCACCAGAGCTTCCTCTAACGAATACGTCAGGTCAGCGTCTAACATCACGAGGTTGCTTCTCTAACAATATTCCTACCTTGGTAATTTTGGCAGTTGCAGCATAGCTGGTGGCTTGGCCAACCTTGCCTTACTGCACCGAACGTAGTAGTGAAGGGTTTGGTCCTCCTCTTCTTGAGCTGTAGCGCTTGGTTTGGTGAAATATGCTCACTGCCCCGTTTGCTTTGGCTCGTTCCAGCCGTTCCAAGGGCGACCTTCTGCCTCTCCTGCTTATGTTAGTCCATTTTTGCCCTGGCTTCTGAGGTTTTAGTCTCTCTTTAAGGTAGCGCTGGTACCACCTAACATCTGCTCCACTGAGACGTTTCCTCCTCGGACCGTCCAGTAGTCTGTGTAGTAACACCTCGCTCTTCTGTTTTTGTTTTAGTATTCTTGCTTATGTAGAATCCCACAAGTAGCAGGAGAAATAACAGCCTACCTCTACAGAGCCCCGCATGCCGGGCGAGGAATTAATACAATGGGGTTCCCCCTGGTGCCCCAAAGTTGACGACCTCGCAGACTAGTCATCTATCTAGCTACGTATCCCTTCGGCCTAACCCCTTGACCTTAATATTTAGGTTTTCTGTGAAGTTGTCTTCTCTCGATCCGGATGGTTCAGCCAAGATACCCCAACACCCCATGCTCGCAAGATAAGACCACTGCAGCATCAAGGTGCCTGGTATGACGGACAGATGACATGCTCCGTGCGGCGCCGTTTGGACGTGGTGCAAAACCCTAGCCTCGACACGACAGCCGGGTCAGGAGGTGGTGTATCGATCTTGGTTTGGCATTTCAACAGGGACCTGTCCGACATGAGTGACGACGCTACAGTCAGCGTAGCTTTCTGTATTCTTAATGCACACAAGCCCCATCACTCGCTCCAAGAGCTAAGCTCTAAGAGCTTCGTCAAGATGTGGATACAGCGATGGAGCGATCAGGATATATAAATAAACAAACAATGGTCTAGCGAAAGTCCACATGAAATTCTTGAGATTCACAAAAAATAGGCGTTTGGTTTGCTATTTCTCTTATACGAATTATTGGCCCAATATTCTTTAATAATACTATAAATGCTGAACGATATCCTAATAATTTATTGTTACCATTTGTAAATCAATTACATGATGCTGAACTCCACGGGCGATATTTCCAGCAAGACAAGGCAACAGTCCATAAGACAAGAGAAACGATGGAATGATTGCATACATTTTTTGATAATCGGATACTAGACTTTCAACCACGATCTCCGGATTTAACAATTATGGACTATTTAATTTATCTATATCTAAAATATCTACGAATCGTTGTCATACAATTGAAGAACTTATTGAAACTATCTGAAATGTCCGCGAAGAGTTTATATCACATAATTTAAGGAATGCCTTCAATAACTTGAGATGAATAGTGGAGTTATATGTATGTATGTAGAAAATGAAGGAGCTCACTTTGCACATTTATTGCAACTGTTTCTATTATTAAACTGAAACGTTTGTATGCATGTAGTTACCTGTCAAAATAACAAACCTAATCTGTCAGATAACTTGTATAACGTACCAGCGTAAGTTTTAAAAAAATGTCATTTTCTTATAGAGAGTAGAAATACATGATCATATTGTATAATAAACATTATTTCTGGTTAAAGAAAGATAAGTTTACATATTCCCATGGTAAGGCAGAAACAGTCCTAGGCGTACACAATATTTTAATAAAAAAATTATTTCGGGATATAGTATAGACATACTGTGAGAAGAACACTAAGACACTATCACCCACAGGACACCAAACACTTTGACACAACGTGTTTTGACAGCAAACCTGTCATTATCAAGGCGATAATAAAACGCTAGGCGATAGTGAATTTATGTTCTACTTCGGCACTAAGAAATCCAGTGAATATTTATACTTATACTACGAGGAGTAAATATACATAAATCTCTACTGGTGTGTATTGTTTTAAAATCTTAATTTTTCTTAATTTATTAAGTAGCTGAATAACTGATACGGACAAATTCTACCGTGATTCCTTTTCATTTGAACCAAATGCTAAATCTCTGACACGAATCTCATTTAAATGGGTTTACTACAGTCCACTATATTTAAACGTATAGGTATACAAGTGACAGACACAGACAGACAGCTTGTCTAACGAACATAAGTCAATGATCTTTTTTTATTTATTCGGATAATTATCGGCTTTATTCACTAATTTCTAGTAGATTCTGTGTAAGAGATGCAAATGGGCCGTTTAAACATTAAAGCATATGTATTATTTAATCACATTTTAAAATATACTACAACGGGTGCTATATGTCTCGAAAACACACAGTTCTATAGCACCAAGTCAAAGCTTATGAAACCACTTCAGCTAACTGAATCTGATGGTAGTAACAAAGTAACAGTGGTGGGAATTGGTCAAGTGGGTATGGCTTGTGCTTTCAGTATATTATCTCAGGTAAGTTATTTTAGCATTTTAATGTTGCTCATACTAGAACAAATATTCCTTACTTAAAGCGCTGGTAATATAATGTGTAGTTTATTTTGCTCATACTATACTACACATAATTTACTAGCTATTGATGCCGGCGTGGTCATTTGGTTCAAATATATTAGCGTTTGCCTCTATAATCGTATTATGAAAATAAAAAGTTATGGCTCATTTATCTACTATATTCACAAATCACATTACAGAGACATTTTTACTGCGTCATTTTTTTTTGTTTTGAGCGAAAAAAATGCCACAACGCACCATTAGTGACAAGACCTGTCGCCGGTGTGTGGGGCTTACATTCACTAAAAGCCTCACTATACTAGGTGCTACTTTACCCTTTTTTGTCAGGTATGCGTTGAAATATCCGTGTCCACTGAGAAACTGTTCGATCCATCCCCTCCGTAATGTTGCGGATGGGTCTAGCCGTCCATCGACCTCGCGTTTCGTTCTGCCAGTGCTCTTGCCCGCTTTATCGTATGAGCGGTTTAGCATCTGCTCTTGTTTGCCTTGCGCCAACCGCTCCTCGAATCTCATAGACTCCTTCCTGAGCCACCAAGTTTATCGAAGTTACTCCTACGATCACGAACACCGCTGGTTCGGAAACCGTACGATATGAGCTGGCGATCCGAGAGCTCCTCGTCGCTGTACATTCGCTTCCTGTACTTGTCCTGTCGTAAGGCATCTGCCCAAATCTCACTTCCATACAGGCAGTATTAAATGGGTGACGGTCATCAGAAGCCGACGTTTACTTCCCGTCGGGCTTCCTACGCAGCAGTCTTGTCGCTCCATAACTGGATCTGTTCCCAGAAAGTTATCTTGGTGTCTAGCCGTAGTCCGAGGTACTTCGCCGAAGTCTTGGCAAATATGACTTGCGTATCTACCGTCATCTCGATTTCTCTAGGGATTCTTCTTCTGGTCAGTAGACGCTACCCCCGCTGTTATCTTTTTCGTACACGGCCTGCCTGCGGAGTCGTAGATAAGCTTCCAGTCGCTAAGGTAGCTGCGTACCATCCGAAGTATGTAGACAGGATGGGGTAAACTTTGTCCAACGGGCATCCAAGATGACGTCCCACCTTACCGAGTTGAAGGTATTTTTTACGTTCAGTATGACCAGCATCACTAGGAGCCTCGAGTAATGATTTTTTTGTTGAGCAACTTCGAAGGTGTTCACTACCTCTGCCACGGCGTCGATTGTGGAGTGTACCTTCCGGATGCCATGCTGCCTGTTGGACAAGCCTCCCGCGTCGTTAACACTGCTCTCGAACTGCGTCTTGAGCAGTCTTCCTATTAGCGTGCCAGCCGTGTCCAGCATGCATAGTGGCCTGTCTGCCGAAGCTGTCGTTGGGTCGCCCTTTGCCCTTGCCTTTGCTTATCAGCACCATCGTTGAAGTTTCCATCTCTGGCAAAAAAGTCCTTCCGCAACGCAGTGGTTGTACATATTCAGAAGCAAGTATGAACAGACGCGTGCCACAGATTTTGTACCCCTATTCTCAAGGGTCGTTGTTCATGTCCTGCCTCAGCTCCTCCCACATGAGTTTGTTGCTCCTGTAGATGGTGTTCCTAAAATCTTCTGATTCCAGTTCCGCTGCGTTTGGATTTCGTCATCTCACTCTTGTTACCCTCCGTCTGAGCTGCAGGCATCTTTTTCGGAGAGTCGCTATGTCGCCATTCCAGCAATATGCAGATTTTCAGTAGTCGCAGAACTCTCGTCTTCGTGGCATACCAGCGTCGGCGTCGCAGGCTCGACGTATCAGAGTCATAGTCGCATTTGCGATTTCCTTCGCTGAACCATTACACTCCATAGCAGCAGCTTCTCGTTCGGTGATTGTAAGAGCCAGCGCTTTTTCATTCAACTTTGCTACATTCCATCGAGGGTCTGACGGAGTAGTGTTTGGTCTGACCAGTTGGTCCTTCGTTAGGCAGTATCTTGTACACTGGTGGTCACTTCCTCTGTAGTCTTCCATAACCCTCCAGTCAATGATATTCCTCGCAATGTTCTCCGTGGCCACCGTTATGCCGGGTGTCGTCTTCCCGTAGACCGGTCTTCTGAATGTCGTTGTGTTTCCGACGTTCATTACAGTAAATCCAACCGTAGCTGCCACGTCGAGTATGCGTTTAGCTCTACAGTTGGTGTACATCATTCCCCATTCGACAGCTTTGGCGTTAACGTCACCTTCAATCATTATGGAGCCTGTCATTTCACGTAAGGCAGCTTCCATGTTGTTAAGTGTGAGTTGAAAGTCCGCTATTTGTTCGTTTGGTGTGAGATAGCAGCTCATGTAGGTGGTGCTTGAAGTTTAACTGTGGTGAGATGCATTGTTGAGAACAATAACTGCGCCTACTTTTAAATTCAAAAGGATATGTTGCAGCCATATTGTTCTGCATTCATGTTTTCATGGTAATCGCCTGTTTTTTTTTTGATACAGAAATTGGTGTTCCATTCTCTCGATATTTCATAATTTTACATACATAGGTAGTTCCTTCTCTAACTAATAACTTCATGTTTGTCACTGGCTCGGGCGCATACTGGAGTTCGGTACCTATTTTAGTAAGTTTTGAAGTTTTTAGGATAGCTTTCAAAGTACATAGTTCATCTGTTTTTATTAAACCATTGTACACACTTACTATTATATTTTCCTTTTACTTCTATATTATTAATATAAATGTAACATTTACCATATGTAATTTATTTTTCAGGCAATATTTCTGTAAACCCTTTAATACACCGCCATTATTAACATTTCTATTGTTGTAGTTCACTTTACTATATTTGCACATTTATGCACGAGGAGAATTGATTACTTTTTGTATTATTTACTATTTCCTTTAATTTTCTTCGTTTGTTTCATTTCACAGCGACATTTTTTAAATCGTCATTTCAGATTCATAACATTAATGTAACAGAGCATGATTTATTACTATTTTTAGAAACTCACTACGAATATATGTTTGATGGATGCTAATGCTGATAAGCTGATGGGAGAAACTTGTGATTTATTACATGGAGTCTCATTTATAGGAGATTGTAAAATAAAAGGCTCTACTGGTAAGATGTCTATCCTTTTTTTATAAGCATATTGATAGCTACTGATACCTATAAATTCGGAACATAATTAGATTTATTGATATAGAACGAGACTGAAATGAGGTAAAAAATAACAGCAGTAATAAAAATAAGATATTTGCAGTTTCGAGTCATTACGCTTGCAACATTGTTAATATTCCTCAAAATATAAACACACCAGCGATGTCAAACAAAAACTTTTTTAAACTATTTTTATATTGATGATTCATGCAAAAAAACTTTTTCCAATAGATCTAGAAAACTAAGAAAAATATAGATAAAGCACAAAAAAGGAAATAGGGAAATATATAAAATAAATATTCACCGGATCTCTTGGTTCCGAAGTAAAACACTCACTTTTACCCACAGAAACACCAAACACGTTTATAAATAGCCAATGTGTGTCAAAAACAAAGCTGTTATTATCAAAGCGATAATAAAACCTAACATAAATATTGACTAAACTAATAGAAAATCTAAAAGTTAGGAGTAAATAACGTCAATCCGATTCGCATTAATGAAAACAATAACGAATGTGGCAAAGACCCGTTGTCACTGATTATTAAGCACTACCTGTTTTTGTAAATCTCCAAATTTTCAAAACCATTTAGATATTTACAATTACTAATCGGTTCAATTAATTTAACATTAGACCGATCGACAATATTTTGTGCAGCTCTAGATTTCTCTATTCTATTATGTATAAGCTTGACCATATGCTCTTAGAACCTAGTTGAAATGGATAGCGTCGTTTACCCAATATATTTTTCATTACAATTTTTTACAGTTGATTTCGTAAATACCCACTTGTCCAAAGTGTGAATCTGATCTTTAGGGTCACCGAACAGCAAACTAGTGCCCGAACTATAAACTATTCTAAGATTCCTGAAGATTTTCTTCAAATTTTTAGTGATAAAGGGAGCACAAGGGTAAGAAGAGGTGTGACTTTGACATGTTCTTGAAGAGTCGTGGATTGAAAATATTATTGTAATTAACTTATAGGAAAACCGAGGCTGGAAGCCATTACGCTCACCCGCATCTTTTGTTATTTTAAGCTGTTTTCCTACTGTTGCGGGTTCGATAAGGTTTTCTTCGTTCTTTTGACGTTGCATACCTACAGCTCGAGATTCAACCATTAAATTTAACCCCTATCTCGTATGTAACTTACCGTGAACTCTACTTCAGTGGAGCTCCATCTTACTGTATGTACCTTATTTACCAGAGTGCAGTTGATATGCATCAATTTCCTCCATTTACTGTTGTTTTGTCTCGTTTTTTTTCGAACGCCCTATATATATATTTAACATCCTCCTAAGGTGTGATATTGCCTTTGTCATTGTTCCAGATTTCCGCGTGGCAGTTTTCTTAAGTCTAGCTTTTCCTATCGGTTTTAGTTTCATTCCTTGAACGTATCCTAGGTAGTTGTCAGTTTTAGGTTAGGTGTTATCTGAAATTCATATATTGCCGCTCGATATTCTTCTAGCGGCTTTAGCGGGGGCGTGCTGTCTTAGATTATATTCGATTACCTGCTTTGTATAGCTTCTTGCCTCCTGTTTTTCTAAATACCTTTAAAATTTTGTCTACACTTCTGTTTTGTTTACTCTTTGCCAGATTCGATTTCTGACATTGAAAATTATTATTCTCGCTGCTAGTAGTGCTTCCCTACTTTAGCGGCAGTATTGCCTGGACCGCGTTGATCGTCTTTTAACGATTCATTCTGCTTTCGAAAATCGTTTGTGAAAGTTGATACTTTAATTTATTGTATTGTTACGCACCCTACATTAGTTAATGGATTTAACCCTTTGGAATATGAATATTTCGCGTATTTAGATATCGCATTGATGCGTATATTGTTTGGCAGTTTAAGTCAGTTTAGGTCGTTATTCTAGATGATGGCCCCTGACTTGGGTAAGGGTTTTTTTTCTTCTAGTTTTCGTTCTTTTTTTATTCTCTTTAGGATTTTTGGACAACTTATAACTTTTATCAACTCTTCGCTTAAGTCATTTTTTCCCATCTACCGTTTGTTGAGAATAACGAACGTGTTTAATTTCGTTTTGGCGACGTAGCAGACCACGTGGATCTAAGGTGGCAGACCACGTGAACCTAGGGTGGCAGACCCACGTGGACCTAGGGTGACAGATCACATGGACCTAAGGTGGCAGACAAGTTAGCCCAGAGTACTACTTTAACACGGAGTTACTAAGGTTACGTACTCGTTAAATTCTTACCAATTATTTTAAAACACGATTGTAATGTTCTTTTTTTTACGAACGAAATCGGTAACGATAAATAGAAGTAACCTTATTTCACTGTACAAAAATTTTAAGTAGCGTAAATTTGCTCTTGTAGTCTTTCTCTTTTTATGTGATTGCTTACATATTTATAATGAATTCTTGACCAGCTAGGGTCTTATTTTATACTCATTGAGTTTTGAAATTTAATTAATGTACAATCGTGGTTATAGGTGAATGACCTTGTCATAAACTAGTCCGTTTTTAATTCTGAGGCGTAATTTAAAATTTTACCGCCACAAGATAGCGTCGTAATTGGCTGTTCGTAGAGCAATATTACATAGGGATAATAGCAAGCGTTGTTACGTCCGCGATAGCTATGTGTTGTAAAACGTATGCCGTTACTTGGACATAAGTTACTATTTATTTGACACGAGTTTGACTTAAGTCAAAACATGCATTACCTTTTGAGTTATTTTAGAAATTGGTACTGTAAATCACA
>SMLS01058428.1:0-16620 GCA_004785975.1 Popillia japonica
TAACAATTCTGTTCAAGAACTGCGGAAAAACATAGTTGACGAAACTAATAGAGAACTTAATTTAACATAATTAGTATTTTCGAATTCACAATTATATTATCTAGTTTGGACATGTTACTTTCTGCAGTTATGATATTATAAGTAAACTTTGTTTCACGCAACACGAGTATTGGTAATTATAAAACCTTTTTTAACTATTACTTTAATGCAATACTACACAAGGATGGCATGTACATACATACATATGCGTAATTGCTCTTTTAATCAAAAATGCGAGTACGAATGAAACATAAAGTAATACAACATGCATAACATATGTATGTATGTGTTGGTGGTTATAAAATTGTTAAAACAAGTAATATAACTTGTACCTAATAGACCGCTAGTTTGAACAATTCGACACTACAGAGTTTAGCAAAGAATTACTGTAGCGCAGCCAGATACAATTAAATTAAGCCGTTAATTTAATTTGGTTTTGCGGTTAGGTATGTTGAAGCGCTTTGGTAAGCCGGAATGCGTCAGTGCAACGTGAATTTCAATAGTAGATTCAGTCTTTCATTTATGTATCTGCTATGTCTATGTATGTACTCCATATACACTGTAGCAAATAATTGACGAACACATCCTGTATAATCTGAACGCGTGAAGCTACATCCATAAAATTTGTGGAGCATCAAGGTTTCCTATAGACGAGTCTATGCAGCAAGTTTAGACTTTTGCTATCGCCGCATTTTTACTGAGCGTCCCGATAGGCGAAAAATGCCGTCACCGTGGAGATCGACAGGGTTGGAAAAAGAAACCGGTCGTTCTTAGTGTCGTGAAGGTCCAGTATGTAGTTGTATCCGCTGCATAATGCGATGGATCGATTACGCTACTTAAGCGGGTTTGAACGAGTAAGGTATGTACATATATGGGGATGCATATGGCGGGTGTATCCTTCTATGAGATCGCCCGCTGTCTCGAGCGATTGTTATCGGCTGTGAAACGGGCATGGTGAGAATGAACTGAAGTAGGACGTACGCACTTTCAGCCACGAGCATGCGAGGATCGCGCCCTTCTGTAACGCCGCATACGTCGTCCTCAAGGTAACTTCGAGCCGTTTGGCCAGTAGGAAGGGAAGGCGCATTCACTACGCGTACTGTACGAGGGCCTTTGGTAAAGGTGGACTGCGAGTGCGCTGTGCGTTACAGCGGCTTCCACTCATTCCCGGGCACCGCCGCACACGCTACCAATGGGTCAAGGCAAGGCATCGGTGGGGTGCCGAGTGAAGGCACATTTTGTTTTCTGGCAAGATTCGAATTGGGCGTCGTTGACGCGTGAATTTTGGTTCGTTGACGATCTGGTAAGCGTCTACCCGACCAGTCTATTCAACCACGCCATATCCATCGCTAGCAGGGCATTATGGTTTGGGTTACTGTTATATACAAAGGACGTACACGTCTGCTGGGTGTACAGCAGACTATGACGAGTCGGCATAGATACGCAGATAAGGTGCTACGGCGCGTTGTGCTTCCCTACGTTCGGCGGCGCCCACGTCTGCTATACATGCACGACAATGTTCGATCGTGCGTCGCGTGTGTAGTACAGGCCTTTATGGAAGAGCGCAGTATACGAACGCTTCCATGGCCAGTTCTCGATCTGGATCGGAATCCGTTCGAACATGTCTGGGATATGATCAGTCGGAGACTTCAACTTTATCCGGCTCCCCCGGTTAACGTTGAGCAACTATGGAGGTGGATTGAGACGGCATGGTTGGCCATGCCTCTCGCTGCCATACTACGAGTAATTAATTCTATGTCTCATCGTGTAGCGATGGTGCGAACCGCTCGCGGGGGATACTCCCGCGATTGATGCATTCCGTTCCAGCAGAGTTACGGCGCTCTCCGTGTGAGGGTAAGTTATACTAGTTTAGTACTTACTACTTTGATTCCAAATTTCAGTGCGCTAGCCTCACGCGTTGAGATTACACAAGGTGTGCTCCTTAATTATTTCCAAAAACGAAAGGGCCGATAAATATCTACCAAAACGTCATAACAAATATAGAACCTTCCATTTAAATTAAATGAGAAAATTAAGAGGGTGTATACAAGAAATATATTTTTGTTCAATTCTCGATCCAACAAAAATAAAAGGCATAGCCAAATCATGTAAAGCCGCGAAAAACTAACATTCTGAATACACATTATTGTAGACGTAAAAAGGGTCATAACTTTTGAAATACTCGGTAGAGATCCAGCAAACCCTATATGAAAAGGCTCGTAAAAGTAAGCAAATTTTAAAAATGCGAAAACAGTAAAGCATACCATTTAAAATATCATAAATTAGGTCTGGCACGCCATTATAAAACATCTTGTGCAACTATTTTCAAGATATGAAGCTTAAGAACACCTACACTTTTCCTCAATATTATTTTTAATAACTGTTATAATGTCGGATATATGGAGCTTCCACGCGCTAATACGCCACTCTCTATATTTTGAAAACTATACAACCAGTATGTCTTACGAACAAAACATTAAAAAGCTCATATTACGTTTAAATAGAACACCAACAACGAACTAAACAAAGTGTTGCTTATTTTTTAAATATCTGCTAAAGAAGTCTAGAAAAAAATAAAAACTAAAATAGGAAATTTTCGGTTTTTACCATTTGGAGTGGTCGGATTGGTAAATGGTGGTGGTCGGTTTGATGACATTAATAACAAAATTACAACGTCATTTCGATATTTAAGCGACGTCGTATTCGTTATTTTTCTCAAACTTCCAATGATCCTGGATTTTAGTCGGCCGTATACATATAGATTTCTCTGGAAACAGTACAATTTAAATTAGCTAGAGAGTAGGAACCATTCCGCACAACTTCTATAAGAAGTATTGTCATTGTTTTTGAATTAATTGAATTATTGTCTCTAGTATGCAGATTTGTTGACAATTGCTGCACAATCAGATATGTTCTGAGTGGTTCTAAGTATTTGTATATTAATTAATTGTAACGTACCAGTAATACAATTCCTAATTGTAAAGGAGGAGCACATGAATTAAGTCAATTTTTCTAATAAAATTACTAGTAAGTATTAATAAAATGTAGCATATATAAGATATATAGAGTTGAATTTAAAACTGCATTATTTTGCTGCTGGATTACAAACACTTCTTTAAAAATGTTCTATGGTAGCAGAAGTTGAAGTAAACTTGAACGCTAGAATTTTTTATAAAAACCGATAGTAAATCAATTTCAACTTAACAGCACTAGCAATTCCCTACAGAAATGACGTTGTATGTGGTTCCAACCAAAATAAACATTTACTGATAAAACTCGCAATTTTTATCCACATTAAACGCCCTTCCAGGCTGTAATTGAATTTCATCGCATTTTTCAAAATTATGTTTACCATCAGCGGTATTTGTTTCTGTCGTGCAACAGCGTTGATACGATGAAAATAATTACGTTTCCTTTTAAATAAATAAACACTTAGGAATACGATGCACACAATGAGAACGGAAAAGTTCTCTATAAAGGTTACCCAGAAGTTTTTGTTGTGTCCTACAGCTATTTCATATATTCTTGTGTATATTGCACTTTACCTTCTCGAAGGAAAATAGCCTAAATCGGGCGTAGCTTATTAAATATTCAGGACATCTCTGAGTTTTTTTGTTTCCATGAGAACTTTCCCATCTCGGTAATTAATTTTTAAAATCCTACTACTCAAATCACTTACAGGAGATGGAAAAAGTCAAATTATTAATACTGCAGGCACTGTGATCCTCGTTGAAATTGGATCTGAAAAGATAAATATTTGGAGAATTGGAAATATATATAAAGATCGGTTATAAGGTGATTCCACTTAACGTAACGATTTGGTGGAAGTTGAATTTCTTTACGGTATTATGAAATGTATACATACAGGGTGTCCGCAATATACAAAGCATGCTTTTAAGGGATGATAGCTACAACGATTTAGAAACAAAAACATACAATACACCTTGGGTCTATCTGTAAGCGTAAACGAGAAAAAAAAATATTTCTAAAAAACCTTATTTGGTCAAACTGTACAAGAAAACTCATCTATATTGCTTCTTAAATAACCAAAAAACCATATCAAAAATTTAGAGTTGAAAATAACTGAAAAACACGACGAAAACGAATTATTTAATACATTGAAACAGAAGAGTGGTGTCATTTCTCTTACGCTTTACTGTACACGTATTCAATAGAAGCACAGCTGCAAGCCAAGCATCATATGTTTATACGACCTTGAACTACATTAGATCATTGTATCGTACGAAGTCAATGGCCATACGTTTTAAAAATATCCGATCAATAGGAAAGAGGTATCTTTGAGTTTTTTTTAGTAATGTTATGACAATAAAATCGATGTTATGTTGAAGTTAGAGTAAAAAGGGCGTGTTTAATAGCAACTTTCGATCGGTAAATGAAAATTTAAGTTGAGGGAAAGTCGCATTGAATGAAAACAATGTATCTAATAATAGTGCAATTATGTTATGGCGCTTTAAGCTCTTTCGTAAAGGCTACTACAAAATTTAGTTTTTTTCTTTTATTTGTGATAAATTGCTGGTCCTAAAAGAGGACCTTTTTGAGAGACAGGAGGAAATGTATTACAGGAAAGGCTCGATGTGTTGTCTATTTGCAAGAATACATGCCTGTAATCCTCGGGTAAATCCTGCACTGATCGGCTGCCGCTGTACAGTATGCGTCGAAGTTTGTGACATGAGAAATAATTTCTTTCTCGTTTACGCTTACAGATAGACCGGTGGTGTATTATATGTTTTTGTTTCTAAATCGTTGTAGCTATCATCCCTTAAAAGCATGCTTTGTATATCGCGGATACCCTGTATATCTTGTGTAAATAAATTCTTGTTGGAAATATAAAAACCTGCTTAGATTGTAATTAATTGAAATTGTTACCTGCTCACCAAATTGAAGCGACCATAATGGATAGCCTTAATCTTAATTAAATTAATTAATTAATTCAGCTAATATACCTGTTTCCTTTTTATTTGCTAAAAATTGTATGCATGGGATTTAAAACAAATTGAGGGTATTTTTTGCATAAACTCACTATTAAAAGTTAAAAAGTATAGGCTGATTGGCGACGCTTGCCTATTATATGTAATATATAAACAAAACGGAAATTTAAAACAAAAATTTATGATTGGGTAAATCAGAATATATGCCATCATCTGAAAATATTAAATGTCACTTCCAATTATAGCGGTAAATTGGCATCAATTTCTATATTTTAAATAGCATATCTCAAATATAATAAATTATAAAATCTGGTTCTATAATACATTTTATACATATGTATGTCATGTTTCATCTCCTATATCTAAATACTATTCTTTCGGATTTATTGGCAATGAAGGATAAAAAAATCGAATAATATAGTGTAATTTTATAGTAATATTGCTTCACATAGAAGAAGAAGAGACAAACGAAATTTGCATTTATACAGTTGATATTGTGAATTTATATAAGATTTGCTGCTTTTTTCAGCAATTTTTTCAGCAATTTTTTAGGGTAGTAGAAATGTATACATGTTTCCTTACTTACTTCTCCCTGCCTTTTTCTAGAAACTGAGGTAATCCTATAACTAAAATTTAAAGAAGTAATTGATAAGTGATCATGTTCTGATGTATTTAACCACAAATTTCCGTTCTAAAATTATGTTTCGTTTATATATTACCTATAACAGGCCATTCCCACTAATCACCCTGTCTTTTCGTATCTTTTATAACTTTCTCCGTCATTTTTATGCGGTGATGAAACGAAGTTATAAAAGTCTTCCGCTCAAAGTAAAATAAATCGAATGCGAATTTTGCCCGCAGCCCCGCTAATATTTATCAGGGATGCTCTGCTTTTTAAGGTGGTTACGTTCGAGATCCTAAAGAAGTACAGTGAAAACCAACGAAAATAATATTTTATAAGGTAGTCAAAGCAACTCAACCGATAAAAATAAAGATGTCTTGTATTTTATTTTATTTTTTATTTGTACGTTGATGTCGGTCATGTAATGGTTGCTGTCACTTCTGAGAAAAAATCTTTATTATCCTGCTTTTGTTTTCTTGTATTCATCAAACAGAATATTGTATTTGAAGTATTTTACTATAATATGTTTAACAATAATGTATTGAGAGTCTTTTTATGTTAAAACTTATACAATTATTTTTGAAAAACATCTCCTATCGAACCAATTAGTAATATAATCATTTTAATTTTTTTAATTTGTATTCCAAAATTAAATAGAGTAGCGTGGTAGATATCTCTGCATGAGAAAAATATAGTTCTGATAAATGTTTTTGCTTGAAAAGGTTTCTTCTCTTAGAAAATGCAAGAAAAACTATTTATGTATGTATACATTTGAATATATCCACTAGTTCTCATACGAGCTGCGATCTCGATGTTTTACAAATAAATAAGCTATCTATAAATATTTTTAATTTTGTTGATCTTTTAAGACAGCTGAAAAATCATAATATTCATAGGTTCATTGGTAGAACATGCCCACTAAATGCCATTTCTTTAACTTCTTTAACAGCAACAAAACAATTTTGGAAGCTTGTAACTTTTGAAGGGC
The DNA here is from genome assembly GCA_004785975.1 of Popillia japonica. NCBI lineage: Eukaryota > Metazoa > Arthropoda > Insecta > Coleoptera > Scarabaeidae > Popillia > Popillia japonica. Next base: position 6,599 of record SMLS01058428.1, read on the forward strand.
AAGCCTGCAAGCTTTTCTTTACAAGACCTCTTTTAATTTTTGACAAAGAATGACTATTACGATTTTTCAGCCACTTACTAGATTTTTTCGATTTCATTCACCAGTGCGTCCACGCACGATATTGTATTTCATTATTAAGAAACTATTGCTTTTACGGAAAAAATGCTGGGATTAAAAAAGTTTAGTACTAAATCATTCTTTTTAACGAATATTTTTAAATAAAAAAAAATTAGTTTCTTAAAAAGTTCTAGTAAAAAACGGAATAGATGTTGCATGTTTCACTCCTTTAAAAGCTCACAATAAAATTAGAAAAATATTCATAGGTAGCCTATTTATTGGAAGAAGATCACCACAAAAGGGCATTTCTCTAACTCTTCAGTAATTCTCAGAAAAAGTCAAAAAGATTTTTGTTTTATTTTCAGAAGCGTGTAACTTTTCAAGCATAACCCTTAAGACCTTTCGTTTACATGAAACACCCCCTTTAATTTTTGACAAGCAATTACTCTTTAAAATTTTTCGCATCTATTTGGAACCACCTTGTATACTGATATCAATATGTGAACTAATTCGAAATGCCTTTGTTACTGTTAAGTTCAGGTCAACTACCACACAATTAGATTAAACATAAGGTTATTTCAGAATCGTAATAAATAAACTTTTCGTAATAATTCGTCCTTAGTGGGAGACAAATTTAATTTCTAATATAATAATTTCTAAAGGAACTAGCCATGGCTATCAACAAAATTATTTAAGAATATACTTAAATTTTGAATATCTGTCTTAGAATTGACCGCATTGTTTTCTTCTTTGATTTATATCCTTGTATATATTCATCTTTTTTTATAGGCGTATAGGTTTCGATGTTATTTATATAATTTGTTCTTTTTTGCTTTTATAACAATAAAAATTCGTAAAAAGTTTGGATATAGCGTGGTCTAGCAAAACAACTTAAAATTCAATTTGTTGCAGACAGCAAAATATAAACCAATTCATTATTTTTCTTCTAATTCCATGTGCCCCTAATATTAACAGAGTTTTTATATTAACTACTTTTATATTTTTGGGCGTTGTTATTCCTGCTTTGTTTATTTCCGAAGGTTGAACGCCTATTTCATTACAATTATCTTAACATTATATTCTGCAGGTATCTTACATTACTTTTCTCAATTATTTAATACTTAAAGTACCCGGGTATTTCTTTACCTTCCTCAAATAGCGTTATTTTTCCTGTTGCGTTCTCCTACTTCGGCGAAAATTCTTCTTTCTACTGATTAAGTTACGCTTGATTTGTTTTTCTCTTCATTACCTTATATTTTAATTTATTCGACTTCTTCTTTATTACCAACTATATTTACTATATGTATTTTGTTTGGTCCATATGCCTCACTTTTCATTTCAAGCATTCTATTTAATTCAATACCTCCAATTCGAATTAAAACAAATTATTTACTTACACCGGCAAGCAATATAATATGCACAGAATAATGTGTTTGATTCTAATTTATGTCGTCGTTTTATTTTCAATATAAAGTTCTTGTTAACCCTTTTTCCTCGAATTTCTTGTTCTATCAAATCTTTTTATGTCATCCATGCTGCTCTCAACAATATTGGAACTGACCGCCATTAAGCACACTTCATTTTTACTACGCTTCGTGGGGTTCTTAATGACAGGTCCGGAATTCACCGTCCGTGTAATAAAATAGAAAGGCTTCCATAAATATTTTGCCTTCTGTTCTCCTTTTATAGGTCCTCCGAAATACAGAACGGAATTCGATTTGAATGTCTGTCATTTCGTAAAGACGACTAAAAAAATGTTTAATAGCGCGGAAAGTTCGCGTGTATGGAAGTTGTTTCCCAGCCAGCGCTGATATGTGTAGTACATATGAATATGAATATACGAGTATATCTTAAAAACTGAAGAGGGTGTGTTCAAAACGCTGCGGTATTAATTTGAAATCACTTTATGGTTGTAGTAGTAGTATTAGTATTAGTACATGTAAGATGAATAAAACCTGCTGACTTTGCCGGTTCCATTTTAAATATATTCCTTTCGGGTACAATGTTCCCTGAATGAAGAGATATTCGTAAGAAGTGTGGAACTTGATAATCAAGAGTGTGACAGGATTCAATTAGAAAGGTCTACAAGATTTAGTAGGAATGCACAAATATTCAAACTAAGAGTGGAAGGTGAAGGCAAGCTGGCTGCTTACAACATTTATGTCGAAGAATAAACACATAATTCCAGAAAATGAAAAGTGAAGACACAAAACAAGTGAGAGATCGAGTTTAACCTAAATGGAGCTAAGCGATCTGACGCAATAAGCAATTTCGAAACGACTTTAGAAACAATAAACTCAGAAGTGGGCATATAATAAAGATTATTTTAAGCATAAAAATAGAATACCATTAGATTTAAATCAGCCACATTCTGCATTAAGAAATAATTATTTCATATATCGTACTAGCTTTACTAAAAAAACTGTGAAAACACAGTTACATAGTAATTGAATTTTTTAACAGTTTTTGTTTATTTTATGATTTTTCAAAAAGTTCTTAATACGGCAAGGGTTTGATTTTGCAAACAACAATACTTGATAATGTGAATCACTATTATAAAGTTATATTATACAGTTAGAAACTCAGCGAAGAACATATTTCAGATTGCATTCTGTTGAGATATCTCCAAGGTATATAAGATGATTGTGTATATTCACGGCTAGCGAGTTATTTGCCGTATACCAATATTGAACCAATCGATTGCTGCCTAGTTGATTCTACCAAACTTGGAAAATTGGTAAACCGAGATACGTATTTGATTGGAGTAATGAGAATTGAAAATATAGCAATTGTAACAACAACTGCTAATTTAGAAATTTTAAAATTGATGAATAACTGTAATAAATCTAGGTTTATACTGTTAAGTTTCGATGAAAAACTTGTATGTATTTTCATAATAGCTTAATTAAATTTGTTACAAAGTATGTAACTGTCACTTTTGCGAATTAACTCTCATGTATCAAAATGGAAAATTTAATTGTTCTGTATTTATCTCCCCGAAACTCTATTTACAATTAGTATTATTACATTCAATTGCATATGTTACAAGTGTTGCTGGTACAACACATACACTATTTAATTAGTATGAGCATTTTATATTACTGTTGAATGTTTTATGTGTTTTACAGATAGCAATGCTCGTCGATAAAAATTACCGTATTCAGTTCCAATTCATAAACGTACCAATTACCTGCAATTAATTTAGGGGAGAGTCCCCCCTTAAGATATATCACCAAGAAAATTGAAGTATGTTAAGTTACTAGTTTAAGACCTCCTGGTATGTGTCAAGGAACTCCTGTGCTGAATAAAAATAATAAACTACCGGTATGTTTAAAAATAATAAACTTTATTATTGCAATGTGAAGACTAGGAAAAAATAGTCTCTGCAAAACTGGTCTCCAGTACCGGTCAGCAAATATATGATCATTTATCACATACAATAATCACAATAATACTGATTTGATAGCTGTGATATATTCGCACTAACTTCGTGAACTCGAAGCCTTACAGTTTCTACATTGTATCCAATCCTCTTCAAGAGAATTAAGCCACAAAGGACAAAAAATGGTCTCTTCCTCAATCGGTCTGCAGGGAGAAATCAGGTTTTCGTTTTTATCGTTCTTGGCTTTTCTTGAAAGAGGTTTTTTAATTTCTCTTTCAAAATCGCTTTGTATGGAGAATCTAGTATTATTTCACTTCTTTCAGCTTTAAGACATCGTGTAGTAGCTCTTCGAAGGATCAGGAACCGGCGAGAGTTCTTTAATTACTGATTTAGAATTGTCACCGGATTGGTCAATGACAACTTGTATTTGAAATGTGGATTGCTGAGCGAGGCAATTTGTGGTTTGGGATCTGTACCGGTAGTTTGAGAAGAAGTTGAGGGTGTCGGTTCTGACAGTTGCGAAATCAGTAGTTCTGATACTGCTTGACTTTTTGTAACGTTGGTCATATCTGAACCAATTAAATCTACATCACTGAAGACATTTCTGTTAAAAGCATTTGGCCTATTTGCCAAGTCTTTAATGTGTTTTGCCAATATTTTTTCGTGTTCAAGTGAAAAGGTATGGTGAAAACAACGCATAAGTGGCTGAATGGATATTTCTTTATCATGTTTAGTAAGACCAATTATGTCATTCAATGTAATATTAAATTATAATTAACTGTAAAATTAATAAATGCATTTTTATTAATTGCATAAATAGGAAAGCGTGCTATTTGATAAAGAAAATTGTGAAAATCGACTACTTTACGTAAATATATGTAAATATACCGTGCACATATATTTATTATTAAGGCATTTAAACAGATTGAATTAAGTAAAAACTTTGAAATATTTTTAGAAAGACAAGAATTTAAACAATTTAAAAAAACGGTTCGTTATCCTCAAACGTGAAGTATAACAGTTCTAATGTGCGTTATATGTAATAATAGGTACCAGTATTTGTAATAATACCTTTTTTTTACTAATTACAACAACAGTATTAATGAAACTAAGGCTACAATGTATGCCGACATGCATATTATGTATGTTAACTAACAATAAGTATAATTTATATGTTTGATAATTGTCTCGCATAAATAGATAAACCTATCAGGCATTAAAAATATTAAATTATTTTAGTTATAATTATAATATTTATTATATAAGAGAATATTTTGGAAAAAATTCCTTAACATATATTACAGGTTTGGGTTTTACTAGAAATGTCAAAAAATAATTGTTTTGCTCATTGTGAGTCGGGTCCTTTCAATGTTGACGTCAATGTTGATATTGCATCTGTTCGGCAGTTTAGGTATATGTAGTTCTACATTTCTCAGATCTGGTCTCTTCACTTTGTAAATGCCTTGTTTTATTACTCAAAACAAAATTTCTAAGCAACTACTTCTAACCATAAGAAAATCAATAATTCACTGAAGTAGATTCAAAATCTTTTGTTTTCGCCTACATAACTTTTTCAATTGAGTCTTTGCCACAACTTCTTTAATTAATGGTTTCCATAAATTATTAAAAATAAAAGGGAGCCTGTTCCGCCTCAATTCAAAGTCTTTGTAATTTCGTACAATACCACATAGAACAACCATTAAGAAAAAGAATTCGGTTCTTTTAAATTACATCGCCGAATTAAATATTCAAAATAAATTTCAATGATTTGCAAAACAAAAACACAACCGAACACAACCGACCTTCAGAACGTTTGTGAATTTACCCGAAAGTTTACATTACGACGATGGCTAATTAGTTTTTCGCTCAGATCCTCGAGCGGTTCAGTTTGTGTTTGATAAACTTTCGCTCTTTTATATCCAGGGAGAAAGAAATCTGTAGGGTTCAAGGCAGTAATTATGCCGACATTTAATAACACTTCTATCAATCTGAAGATGATGAAGAAATATAGGAACATTTGTTATATTTTATTCAAACTGTTGTATGGTTTTCAAAGTCTGCAGGATCCATTTCGAAGAACTGGAAACGTTTACTATCTTCGTAGCAAATTTGTAATACTAAAACTAGAAAACCTATTCAAAGAAATAAAAAGTAGAATTACTTTTTTTGCTATATTCTTGTTTGTTAGATTTATTATTTATGTTTTTATATTTTTTGTAAAATGTACATTACGTAGTGAGACAAAATGAGAATATTCCACACAACAGTTGACCCAAAAAAATAGGAATGCGCTTTATATTGTATGGAATTTTCTTGACCTTTCATTGTATTACTTCTACCATAAAAATTTAAACTCAAACTGTTTCTGACTTAGAAAGATATTCTACATTATTGTCCAAAATGCATTATTACAAAATAGTTCGATTTATTTAATATGGATTGTTTCTCACGCAAAATAAAATACAACTCTGACATGTAAACTACGTTTTAATATTAGCATTTTGCGCCAGTAAGATTTGAGTCCATTTTTAACTCCGTTTCATTTCCTTTTATACGGAGCAATAGCCAGGATTAGACCTTTATTATTGTAGTGGGCGTAGGGTTTTTCGCTAAGTATAAAACATGTAAAGGCTCGAAAGAGGACGCCAAAATAAATTACCAATGCAAATTTGGTTAAATCCGTCGAACACGTTCCATTAAGCAGATACTGTGCACGGACTGAACCATACTACTATGTATATGTATCAGGTAAGAGGTTCCGGAAAGTATATTTTCTCTCAAAACGAGGCGGAAAGAGTACTTTAATTTATTATTAATTTCACGAGGTAAGCATCTATGCATCAACGTAAAAGCATTTCAGTTAATTGCAGTTTTGTTTACCGTGTACATAGAACAGTTAACGTAATCCTGGCGGCGCACTGCCAGAGATAGCAATGGAAAAAGGCATTATAATTATGAGGCACACATTACACAGCTTTACAACACACCTCGGAAAAAAGGTTATCCACGGAAAGTTTTAATAAAATACAGTGAATTCTGCGTCGTTTAATTTTCGTTTTATAATCTTTAAACGGAAATGAAATAGATGTATCTTTTAAATTAAAAATCTCATAGGCTATTTAACATTATACCTGTGACAATATCGTATAAAAACCAAATTTATGGACTCTTAAGGTAATGACGTGCGTAAAAGTAGGTCACTACATTGTAATAAAGTGTAAGATTGTGTGAACGGTTTCTTGAAAGTTTAATAAAAGTTTTAATAGTCTCTATAAAATAATGCAGAGCATCCGAGATATTTCATAAAACTTTATAATTTTTTATAGTAACTTCTTTGGTTTTACTACTTATGCTAGAGGAGTTTGTTATAATAGAGCTCGGTATTCATAGTAAGGACACATTGCCAGGAACTTTTACTATTGTTCCCTGAATTTAAATTAGAACGCAGTATAGGAAAATACAGCATTGTCAAAGATCTACTAATAGAGGGATAAGTTTCTTGGTGTAGTTCTATATACATACATATATTAGACCCTATTATATGTACATATATATATAATCCCTACACACGCAACTTATGTTTATTTTTAGTCTCGCTCTAGTTTGGACACTCTATCCTTACTATGTAATGTAATATTCCTTCTACATATGTAGTTTATATCATCGAATGGGAACGAACTCTTCAGAATTAATTTCAATAATTTATTTGTAAAGCATTTCACTAACCATTCAATAAGTGTAGTTTTCTCATAAGCACTTACTGAAGTCTTATTAAAAATATTGATAATTCTACAAAATATTATAATATTTGTACCAGTACACCACAGATAAAAGCCAGTTGTTTGCAATAATCAAATATTAGTATTGTAGGTCAATCGGAGACAGGATAAAACTTGTGTTCCGGGACTCAAATTTCAACTGTAATGCTTGTGGCAACTCCTCGCTAGATCAACGTTACCATTTACTGTTGGTCAATAATTGATAGCACAACATTATTTATTTAGTGTGGTGATGTAACAAAAGCAAACATATATTTACACACACAATTTACACGGCAACCGCTGCAGTAGGTTGTACTTAAACAAAAGTTACTAAATTCTATGTCCGAGGTCTATCTCTAAGTACAATTGTAGCACAAGGAGTACTGTTCAACAATATAAAATGTTGCTAGTACATAGTTTGAGCCTAGTTCGGCACTTCACCAACTGCCTCATATTTCAAGAGTTGGCGGTAAAAACACTTTAAAAATGGTATTTGCTACAAAAAAGAACTATAAAACTAGCAGGTTGATGGTCGTGTGGCAGAATAAGTTAAGATCTTTAGAAAATTTCTAAAAGCTTAAACACAGAATAAATGTATGTACGTCTGAGAACTGTTGTCGTTTCGAATGCTATCTTGCTATTTCTGTTTTATATTTCCAAAATTGTAGAAATTTCTGCGTTGGCAATACTTTTAGATGACAGATCGACAGATGTATAACAGCTAAAGTGTTCAAACGGTAAAGATGTCGGAGACAGACGGTGACTGAGGACGATCTTTTTGAATGTCTAATGTAGGTGTGTATGTAAGATGTTTTAGTCGTTTCTTCCAAGTGAGTGTGAAGGATGCCAGCATGTAGCTGCGACAGCTTTCTCCCGCAGCTAGTATGTTTCAAGGTTTGATTTTTGGGACGAAACTCTTTCTGTTACTCGTAGAATATCTTCTACTGGAATCGGGTTTATAATCTGTCAATATGCCCTGTCAAAACTTCTATCTCCGGCGTGGAAAAAATTTATGTTATGACGTCGGTTATAAAGTTTGTTCATGGAATTGTCCAATATCTATGGGACATTTAGAAACAGATAGAAATTTACCGTCATTAGTTTACGTATAAGTGCCGCCAAAATCACACAAACATCGTGGTTGATGATTTAACCTTCTAATGGATTCCGACTTCCAAATATATTTGGGACTCATTTGGAACCAATGGCTCATCAGATTCTATCACTTCAGATACATTCGGGACAAGGTGCTAGTATATACATAACACAACTTTTTATTCAACACTCACTTGAGAATCTGTAGTGTGTATCACGACATCAAAGTCAGATATCAATCTTTTGGAAGGACTTCAAAACATGATAGCTAAACCATCGTGATGTATTATTTATCAGAGACATTAAACAACTTCTGCAAGAGCTTCATAGAAACGTACGCATCGCTCTATCAACTGGCTGATTCTTTAAGCAGTTTCTACTTAAAATTACAACGTAGCATAAATGTTAGATGTGCTACGTTTGTTCAATTTTCCAGACAGCATTTCAACAAAATTATATAACCCAGTAACCGAGCGCATATATAATTTTCCAAGGTTACGACCGGCTTTTTCAAAAAGAAAAAGACACCCGAGAAGCTTATGGTGTCGTCTATTTCAAGAAGAAGAATCCAGACAGACTAATTACATACGCTATAAAGGAACCTGCACTAGTACTGGCAATCTCAACGCCTTGTGATTACTCGGTGCAGATTACTAAGTAACCACCAATTTTTATTTACAATAAATGAAAGTTTGGATGCAGTTAATTGATATACTAATGGAATGGTGCAATTTGACAGCGGATTTGTATGATTTGCAAGTTGAGATAATACCAACATACCTAGAATGCATTTCACGAAGATATATGTATGTATTACTGTAAAATAGCGCAATGGGCATATTACGATGCTATATGCAATAGCATGTGCAGAATTTCTGGTAAAATTATATTTACTTCTAGATTAAAGAACACAGTTAACTTTTAGAAAGGTAATCTACACGTATATGTTATGCGATATTCTTTTGATAAAAATATCACAAAGAAACTACATAGTTACCTAGGGAGAAAAGTCAAAGGCAAACTATCTAAGTAAAAGTATGACTATATGATGTAAAGGATTTGCTGCTTTCTCGTTATATTAAAAGCTAACTGTTATAGTTTGAGAATAAAATATGCCGCCCACGTTTATTAGATTAGTTTCATTCATAATTATATTAACCTTTCGAAAATAAACTTCTTTGAAACAGAATTTGTTAATTAAACTTGTAGAAGTGTAAGCATATCTATATAAAGAATGCTAGTTATTAAAGTTTATTCAAGACATAACTTTATATTATTTTGAACTGCCTCGGAAAAATCACCAATTAATTATATACAAGTTGCGGAGCACGTCCATGAGCTCCATGCTTTCGTTGCTGATGTTAACACAAGCCAACGTCACGAAAAACCGTCGGTTTTATAACAGTCAGAAAGTTCGGCTTGCGCTTTTATTTGGAATAAACGAATTCGAAGTGAGCTGGTAATTATCTTCTCCGTAAAATTCTAGTCGACTGAACAGCAACGTTACATCTTTATTAGTTGCTACAAGTTTATGAGAAAAATAAATTTACTCTCATAAGTGCGACTGTAAACCAAAATTGACTTCGGTTGTGTGATTCTTTGAGGCTGCCACATTTTAATTGCTGTAATGTGAGTATACAACACATATTTTGATGGTTATAACAAGCATCGCATGTAGAGTGTTCAGAACTGCTGTATAAAGTTAATTTTCAACTTAAAAACTTTGT
>ML217156.1:0-10031 GCA_004785975.1 Popillia japonica
AAAAAAACAGTATTTTTATGTTCTTCGTGTAAGTTTATAGAAAACGTCCTAATTTTTAGATTTTATTTATTTCACCACTTCAATAAAAGTAAAGGAAGGAACCTTAACTTGCTATAAAACGACAATATACACTTCAATAATATATTATTGGTTATATTAGTAAAAAATAATATACTGAAGAGGTACTAGATTTGAGTAAACATAAATCGTTGTTGTGGTATTTAATTTGCAAATAAAATTGATAATTTACATACTAATGAAATGTGATTATGTGTATTACAGAACTTAAATTCGTTACATTACCGCCTGGAAAAGGCCAAGTTAAACGGAAATATGCAAGATAGCTCTTAATAACAGTACAATAAATAATATTTGGATAAACTCCAATTATTTCAGACTGCGATATATGTAGATATTTAGGTCATACGAAATTGAGTACTTGTGCAGGGTTATGCAAAGTGTTCTTCTATTAGTCAGTTCGTAATTAATTACCTGGTGTTAAAACCACTAATTATTCCTTGATCCACTTTTGTGATGCACTGACTCGATTACATATGTAAATTTCTTCCAAAACATGAGGTAATGCAGCATATATTAATTATACAGTTACTTAATTTTCTAAAGATAAAAACTAGACTATGATGAATCTAATTAATAGTTTGCTAATAATATCCTTAATTTAGATCCTCCAATAATGCTGCTAGCGAAAATTATATCTATGACATCTGGCTGTATTAGATAATGTTCTCATTTTACTTAAAGAAAATTAAATGTTTTCACTTGTAAGAGTGATTAAGTAACTATACGGAATGCACTAAAAATAGGTTTTGTGTTTTCCATTTCATAATGTGCGTTTTCTAGATCTTCTAACAGGTTCTGCGTACAAGATGTATTCAAACTTGTATAGCTTTCCGCCGATTAACAAATTATATAGAAAGCTATCCGGTAAGATTCATTTGATATGACAAGTATTAAATAATATTGTCGGAAAACATCCTTACATAATTACAACTTTTTAAGATATCTATGTAAATGTATACATCCACCATCTTACTAGATATATTCCTAAAGATACTGATGCCTTTAATCACAAACAAATATATATATATGTATATGTATAACCAACTGTTACGTAATGGTCGATTTTCTCTCAGATTTTTAAACACATTAGTATCTTAATAGATTTTACAATAGTTTTTATGCCTTATTATTTAATATAGCCTCTTATCACTTTTCAATGAGTTTGTTTAATGAAAAATCTAGTTTTTGGCAATTTGAAACTTATTTTTAACGACCAGTAGTATTGTGTTAAAAATTTCGTGAAATAAGCAATACAGCTTAGGCAGTTAGTGCAGCTGCATCTACACTCACCACAAAGAAGTCTAAACCATGGGGTCTATTGTTGACCAAAAGACCCTATAAATCACAATCGAGCTATCAAAGCAAATTACTTTATTTCTGGATTCTTACTAATCGAATTGCTTAAACAGTTTATCCATAATTTCGATATCCTAAGCATTATAAAACCATCTATAATTTATGATTTGTAATTATTATTATTTGAAAAGTACATTTATAAAGGGTTTTCCAATAAGAATGATATGATTTTGTAATGATGTAGTAACCATGGTAATAAAGTTATATCTGTCACTAGTTGTCATTTATGTTCACTAAACTTTTCGCGCACTTCGCCAAAACTTTGGCCTAAATAATCACCTTTCTGTGCTTGTCATTCCTCGTTCAACGTTAAGAAATTTGAAAGTAATTTTATTCTTCACGATGTAAAAACACCAGTAAGACGCCGAAATGACAGAACTGTTGAGATTATTGCTGCTATAAGAGGTAGTGTTGCAGAAGATTCAAACTCATCAATTCCTTGCCGTGCTCAAGAGGGTAGACTTAAAAAAATAACAACTTGGCGACTTTTGCAAAATTTACACGCGTATAAGATTGTTTTGACCCAAGAATTTAAGCCACTGGACCATCGTTGGCACCCTGAATTTGCTGCTTGAAGTTTAGAACGAATTGAAAGGGATCGGAATTTTGCAGATAAAACTCATTTTTGGTTAAGTGGTTACGTAAATAAGCTTAATTGCCGTTTTTGGCGTGAAAGCAACCCACAACAGATTCACGAAAAGCCTTTGCATCCCCTGAAGATAACTGTATGGTGTGGTTTATGGTACGTTGGTATCGTTGGACCATTTTATTTCCAAAATGAGTACAGACAGATGTTGACAAATTTTTTATGACCAAATTCGGATGCCCTTGATTTAGAAGATATGTGGATCCAGCAAGACGGCGCTACATGTCACACTGCTCATGAAACTATTGCCATACTGCAAGAAAAGCTTGCAGAAAGTATAATTTCAAAGAATTCAACTGTTCCCTGGCCTCCAAGAAGCTGTGATTTAGATTACAACTTTTTGTGGGGTTATTTAAAATCTAAGGTTTATGCTTGATACTTTGAGATTGAACATTGAACGCTGTATTCGTGAGATTACACCCGATTTATTGCCCAAAGTCGTTGAAAATTGGATTCTCGAATTCAGTCGTGTACACGAAGCCAAGGTGAACATTTAAACGAAGTGATATTCAAAACATAAACGTTATCGATTATAATAAAATGTGGTTATATCTGAAATCATTTCCATTTTATTTCATTTTAAAATCACATCGCTCTTATTGGAAAACCCTTTACTTGCCATAAGGGTAAATAATAAAAGTGTTGAGAATTTCCAATGTTTTTCAAAATGTGGCGATGACCACGACTGTATAAGAAACAAATTACTGTGTACAAAGTGTTATCTGTTCTTAGTTATCTCACAGTAGAAACATCTTAAACTTCAGCTAATTGGTACATCATATGATTAACATTTAGATAACAATTCCTTGTATTAATGTTTTATACCGCTTTTCGCACGAAGGCACATGAATAAAAGTGAAATTAAAATTATAACGGAACAGCTTCTTTGCTCAAAGACTTTCTTATGTCATCGGTAATAAAGACAAATTGAGTAAATGTGTAACATCTAATTAAATTTTTTGTTATTTAAATAATTGCTACGAACAAGGAACGTTGTCATTTCCTTAATTAATTACGCAAGGTGCAAATAATACAAAAGACGAAAAATTTATGGAAGTATAATTTTAGTTATCATAGGATGTAAGCGAATTTTACGTAATGATGAAAGTATAATATGTGACACTGGTGAAAATTCTGTGTTGAGAACATATAGATTACACCAGCCGCACATTAAAAAATATATTGCATAAAAACATATTCGTGTGTTCCTTTAATGAAAGGTGAGAAAATATCGAATATATGTCCGTGAAAAGAATGTGTAAATCTACGGAACACATTTATTTGTATTTATTACACGTGTATTAACTCGTCCATTTACTTTCAAATTGGAAGTTTATTATTAATTCAAAAACTTATCTTATATAACGCGAAGATACCTTTGAAGATACCTTTTCAAATATAATTTATTTATACGACCGGCATTTATGCGGTTTATGAATTGCTTTCCTTAGGTGTATGATATGAGTATCTAGCTTTAAGACATAAATATTAGAAATGCAAAATGATTTATTCATGAAAGATGTCTAAAAACGTTATAAATTGGAATGTATGGTTTAGAACGTAAAATTCGATTAATGTTTTCGATAATGTATGTTACATCCACCCAGTGAAACAAAAGTTTTATATTCGTACTCACAAAGAGATTGGGTTTTACCAGTCGCTTTCTGAATCTAACAATCCTTTATGACTAAATACATGGATAGAATGACATTAAATACAAAAATAGATTTAGCAGATGACAGTACTGTACTGATGCTACCTAAAGGTATGTATTTCTTGCTACAAGAATCGAAACCGCTTATAGGAATAATAATATCCGCAATAAAGTCTTTTTGTACAATGTAGTAAGCTTGTAATGAAGTAATAACCAATATTTTACATAAAATATTCACATAAAATCTAATATTCTTAATTCATTTTAATATTGATTTAGGCTAAATCATTCTATTCCAGTAGAATGTGCTAGAGTAGCAAATATGTTTCGTAATACAACAGAATATAATACACAGTTGACTGTGTGCAAATGCTATTAAATCAGCACTAAGGGATCACAGGAGGGTGATAGTAACGTATTACAGTTATTTCTTATCCTTCTTAGTTTCTATTCCCAAAATAACCGAAAACAAATGCCTTAAGCCATATTAGGTTAGAATAATATTATAGAATGCAGAAAATTAAATGACTGCAATAGAAATAGTTAAAAGTAAAAAAATCTTTAGAAAAACGTAAGTGCATACATTACTGTATCCTGAAGGAGATGGTCTGAGAAATACACGATTACTTTAGTGATGACAAAACGTTGAAAACTAAAATCGATGATATCAAATATTTACACACGATCGATACTCATACCTGATAACCTGTTACTACAATTCAAATCGCAATTACTATTTTTTTGTTGTTCAGTTTCCTTCTGAATGGTGAAGTTAACTAAAAAAAATGATTGAACGGACACATTCTGTTATAAGAAATTGCGAATTAAATGCCCGCCACTAAAAAATATGTCAAGTTTATGTTAAAGAAAACTGCAAATTAGTTATTCTACGAATTATACACCGATGCAGCAACGCCATGTCTAATGGCTACCATTTGTAAAATTACGTCTTTATTGCTATGGAAATAACGAACTAACGTAATATGAAATGTAATCCTCGTCTTATTCCAACGTCTAATCCACAAGTTTGCTTACAAGTTGAAGTAAGCTTTCTACAAATCTTACCTTTTCACACAACCATTGCAAATTTATTTACCAACAAACTAGCAGATATATTGGCGAATTATATATTATATTAACATAGAACAGAAAACATCAATGGATTTCCTAGATAGTCCTAGAGATTAATTAATTCATATTTTGATATTGCAATTATTAATTTTGGTTACGTTTTTGCAATTTGCTAACTATTAGTTAGAAGTAAAGATGTACGCAATTTTTGATTGGTACCTAGATAAAAAAAAGTTCTTACAAACTTCCGAGGAAGATAATTTTCGGTGATAGACTTTTTATTGCTACTACAATATTTTATTTATTTATTTATTTATTATATTTTGCGTATGGCTGCATACAAAAGACGTATGGAGAACGATAAAAGGAGAGATTAGTCAATCTATATGCAAACTATTACTACTGAAATTCAGAACTGAATGTCTGAGTCGCTAAGCCATCGAACAGCTCTTGGTGTAGCCTGTATAAAATCTTACGCACTACCCTGGAAGGCTCTGTTGAGGCTTTCAAAAAGACATGTCTCATGGTTTGTCGATCCTCTTTACAGTTACAGGAAGCAAAGCCGCGGAGGGCGCACCTGTATAAAAAGTCTCCACCTCTACCATACATCTAATTCTATTCAGCGAGGTCTAGACTTTGCGTGGGAGGTCAAAATCTTTGGGTAGGGATTTCTAGCTGAACAGCTGAAGGTATATCTGTGGGGCACCGACAGACCAATTCCCTTTCCAGGTCATCTCACTGAGGCTCATTCTCTGGTAAAGTTCATCGCAGAGACGACAGGGGAGTGGAGTATCGCGATTTTAGCCTGATAGGGAGAGCCCATTCTTTAAGATTTGGCCATATAGTCTAATTAAAGATTTTGTTCTCCGGATGGGGCAGGCTCTATGCCACTAAGTACTGGAAGCCAAAAAACTGATGTACTGCGAATCCAGCCCCTCCCCCCTTAGCTGTCTGTTGGAAAGCATACTATTTAATAGCATCGTGGTAGCCGTACACTTGACAACTCTAAGAAACTTGTATAGGAAGCCCTCTCTCCACACAGTGTCGTAGGAAGCCCTCAAATCCACAAACACAGAATCGGTCTTCGGTTCTCTCTCAAAGCCAGCCTCTATGTGTGTAGTCATATTCAAGACTTGCTCTTCACAGCTTCTCCCGGTCATGTACCCAGCCTGTTCCACGGGTAGCTGGAGATTGATCAATGATCCGATTCCTTGTAAAAGGGGACGTTCCAGAAGCTTGTACCATGCACTTGAAGGGGCAATGGATCTATAGTTAGCAGCGTTGGCTTGGCTTCCTCGGTTTGAATACAGATATTATTTTGAAGCGTTTGAAATATTTTGGAAGCTATGTTGTTACCAGAATGTTTAACATGAAGAGAGTTGTACTAGTACACTAGAAAAACTATGATCTATCTTTTTACCGTATCATATTTTCAGGCTTTTTGTAAGATAACTAATATCAATATCGGGAAAGCTAACTATTTGGACGTAAATCCCACGTTTTGTTTTATTTTGAAACTTTATCAGCAACACTGGAAGAATGATATTCATGAAAAAATATATGAGCCAAGATACAATAATTGTAAGAAATTGACTTGTTGGTAGTCACAGGTCCATTTTTAAGTGGAGTAAATAAATCCTCATCTACGATAACAACAATGCATTAACAATTTTTTACTTGGCCCACTCTTCCTTATGCCGTATGTAGACCATATTATTCCCATAATGCCAAACCAGAAAAATTATGATACATTGTCAGTTTTCAAAAATTAGAGCCAAGATAGTGAATTTACTTTAGAAAAACAAACGAACAATTTGGTTTTGACTAGTTTTCGTTTTGCCTGTAAAACAAAAATAATTTAGAAAAAATTAAATTTTGGAATTTTTTGATAATGATCTAGCATGATCTAAGTTTATTTGGATACAGCATCAAGGAAATTCATCTATGCTGACGATTTAGCATTGCCTACCAAGCAGCAATCACTGGGTGAGAGAAGCACCCAACTCACGAAGGATCTTGAGATTATGCACAGTGGTGCATGAAACCTGACCCTCAAAAATCGAAACTGGGCTCTTTCCATCTTACTAACAAGGTAGTCCAGAGACAACTCGATGTCACCTTTGGTGGAGAAAAGTCACAGCCCCTACCTGGGAGCCACGATGGACAGGTCACTAACGTATAAACAGAACCTGACAAAGACAAGATGAACATTGAATGAAAATTAAATCAAGAAATAATATTGCGTTGGAACCTCCTGGGGGGCTAAAGGATACATGCTCAGAAACGCCACGCTGGCTATAACCCACTCGGTTGCTGAGTAGTGTGGTATAAAAGTTACCATACTAACGAAATAGATGTCCGACTCAACGAAGCAATGAGAGTCATAACAGACACTTTGAGATCCACGCCTACAGTATGGCTTCCGATCCTTGCCAATATAGCGCCTCCTCAACACCGCAGAACGAAGACCGCTAGAAGGGAATAGGCAAAAGCTAACAATCAAGGGAATGTCTTGCCCATTCAGGGTATTCTCCGTGCTCTTTCGCCGGATCGTCTTAGATCCCGTTTTCCGATCTGGAGAGATAATGAACTGGGAGAAGACTTTAACTTAAACTCCAACTGGCTTGACTTTGCCACCGGCAGTAGGGATGTTAAGAACTTCGACATCATTACGCAAGTGGTAGAAAAACTACCAAGGACGGACATACTCCGTCAGACATGGAACAGGCTGAACGTATTTAGGGTGGGTCATATGTAGATGGCATAGAAACATCGCCTGTGGAGCGCCTTACCAGACTATGAACCCTATATTAAATGGATGCCCAGCGAGATCCTTCGAGGAAAGCATGGCGGAATTGCACTCCGCTTCCTCTGCGGCAATCGCTTGGCTCACCGATCTGGATATTAACGTTTATGCTCATTAATGTTGTCAAAAACGTACAGAGTTTAAGTCTCTTTCGTACGGTTACTTATTAAAATAGTTTATTAGGAATAGTCGGTTATTTGATTTTGTGTTGTGTTCTTATAATTATAATCATTAATTCCCCCGTATTTATTCAAAACAATGCCGTTTACGCATTCAGAAAAGTGTGATATGCTAGAGGCATATCTGATTTGTAGGAAAAATGGAAAAAATGCGCTTCGATATCATGAAAACACATACGTGAATCGTCGATCACCAAACCAGTTCTATTTTCTAAGATTGTATAAAAATTTCGAATTAATGGAGATACATTTAAGATACGAAGAAACAAAAATGATTTTATATTAGACGAAGAAACAGAAGTAAACTTGTTGGCTTTTTTTGAAATCAGTCCAGAACAATCCATACGAAGTTGCACCAGAGAATTAGATTTGCAAAAGAGTACAGTGCACACCATTTTAAAAAAACACAAGTTGCGTACATACAAGAACCACAAAGTTTAGACTTCACTTCCGGCGATGCAGAAAGAAGATTAGTTTTCTCTAATTGGTTGAGAAATTTTGGTAATGAACGAACAGATAACTTTAATTGTATTCTATGATCTGATGAATCTAACTCTTCAAATTCAGGTATTATGCATAAAAATTTTGCGATCAAATTAATTTAATCTGTATAATTTAGGAATGTGCAATAAGAAAAATCAACATTATTGGAGTAGAGAAAATCTTCTGAGATCTGAGATAGATACGTGCAATCCCTAGCACCGGTTTAGTTTAAATGTGTGGTGTGGATTAATGGGTAACAGAATTGCAGGTCCAGTTTTCTATCATGGTACCTTAACTGAAGACGGCTATGTTGGGTTATTAACGGAAATTCTGAATGATCTTTTAGATGATATGCCACTGCTTCATAGGCTCCGTATTTATTTTCAACAGGATGGGGCACCGGCTCATAATTTCGCTAATACTACTAATTTGTTAAATAATACATTTAATCAAAAATGGATTAGAACCTATTCGTTGACCTGCACGCTCTCCTGACTTGACACCTCTCGATTTTCATCTTTGGGGTTTTGTGAAGAATGAGGTTCACATGCAGCGAGGTCAAAATGTGAAACGTTAAATAATATTTTTGGTCGAACTATTAGAAAAGCCACACAAGGCGATATTGGGAGAGACGAGAAATACATTGAATAACACGGCAATGTCTTCGAGCATTTGCTGAGTTAGCCAAATTTTGTAATAAAAAAGGAAACTTCTTTGATTATTGTGTTTATTGTTTTTATTCTACTGTTAACGTAATATTTTATTATGATTTTCCATCACCTACATAGAATTGCATGTTAATAATTTTTAAACTTTAAACGCTTCTCATTTGTTTATTTTTACGTTAAAAATAGTTATGTACTGTATATTTTTTGTTCAAAATGTTATGATGATCAAAAATATGTACAAATAATATAGGGGTTCCATTAAAAAAATATATAAATTTCGAAATTTCTCGAGAATGCGTTATTCAAATGTTTTTTCAAGAACTCCATAGTAATCAGCGTTAAAAACACTAAACATTTGCTCATTTAATTAAAATCGTAGCTACAGAAATAACTAAGATAGCAATAGTGCACCGATAACTTTGGACAGCCTGTATATTATCTGGTTTTCGTTACAACTTCGTCAATGGAATAAAATTTTGTTTTATCTGATTTTTATATATTTAGATCAGCTTTTTTTTTATTGATTTTGATTATTTACCACTAGCTGTTAAAAATTAAAGCACGAATGTCTCGTTTTTTATTGCAATGATTTAGCGCAATATAAAAAAATCCAAATTTCAGGAAAACGACATAACAGTAAAAATTCAAAGTGACCTCCTTCAGTCCTTATAATTGTATCTGCTCTTCTTGGCATTAATAGCTCTTCGATTATCTTTGGATTATTTCTCACGGTTCTGAATATTTGATTTCATGGATTATGAACGGTATTCACTGGTGTTGTATGTGGAGTTGGAATACTTTCATAACACAACATATTTAGGACTGAGAAACAGGAGTGAAGTCTGCTTTCTCTTATTTTCATACACTTCACTTAAACTCCATTGAACCAAACCACATAAGTGTATTGGGACGGTTTCGGGCATATACCACATCATTAGCAAGAGAAGCAAATATTCTTATAATAAAAGCAATTCATGTTGGTAAAAGATGTTGTGTATGTGTATAAGCGCCTAAAAGATCGACCAGACAATAATAATACTAATGAAAGGATCCCCAAATATAAGCAATTAATAACTGCTTTTAAAAA
>SMLS01058438.1:0-27965 GCA_004785975.1 Popillia japonica
TTTTTTTAGATGTATGTATATAATTGTCATATACATGTTTCATAAAAAACACTATAAAATAACAACAAATCACGTACAGCTTTATACAAAAATAAAAAGTACAATACAAATTCAACTATGTTACATACCTACATATAAGCACTATTATTTACAATTGCAAGGATAACAGAATCTCTTGTAAAAAATATTTCGTAATAAAAAAAATATATTAAGCAGGATTAGGTATTTTAAAACTAATTTTGTTTGCTATTGAATCTTATTTGCAAATTGACTTCAATTTTATAACATTGTTATACTAGAGACAATATACTTACAAGATTTAAGTATATGTATAACCACTTTTATTTCGTTAACGTTTGACAATATTCGCTCGATTCTCATCGTAGTTGTACCTACATCGCAATTAGAGCATCCTTTCGTTTTAATATATTACCAAATAGTACTTAATAATCTTGTTTTGTTACGACCTATAAATATTGTCTGTTTATGTTCCCCCAAAAACTTTTTCTCGTAAAATTTCGTTTCAATAATTTTGAAAGTTGCCCTCAATATCGAAAAGTTAATTTCCGTTTCCTTCGATTTGTTCGTCATAAAAGAAAATCATTCTGATAAATTTCTATAGTAGTAAGTATGTAGTATACTGCTTTCAGTTATATGTATAGTAAATGCATTGAAAACACCTATTAGAACATTTGTCGTTTTCTATGTTTGTTATTACCAAATTTTCATCTCCCTGTCGAACAACAATAATTATGGTATATCTATTAAGGATGTCGTTCATCAAACTTATTGTACGCACCTAGCCGCATCTTTATTGCGATTTATTTGTCACTTTGGCTCTTTTACAGTAACTCTAACTACTACCGTTTTTATTAATTGAAACACGACTATATTATTTATGTATACGTATAAGCTAATGACGTTTATTACTTGGTAGGTCTTATTTGATACTATACATTTATTTCTTAAGAAAAGAACTAGCGGCAGATGCGGTACGACTCCCAGTGATTTTTTATGTTGATGTTTTCATGGCTTACAATCGTCACTGTTTTTTCTTTTCATTTTGTATTATGTCGGTAAACTCAATTGCTAACACAGCCACCCTGAACTACTGTAAATAAATCATTTTTTTTATACGCGTCCTGTTAATTTTACAAGTTATATACCTACAAACATAATTTATTTTAAAAATGCAGTTAATCCTAACAAAATTATGTAAACTCGATCTGAATTCGTTAAAACAGATTGAATTCCGGTAAATAGTATAAACTCAATCTAAATATAATACTTACCAGAAGAGCAAGTTTACGCATTACACGGGTTAAGGGTTGCTAAGGGATTTCTGGACGGATAACAATTCTATTTTTTCTCTGTAAGTAACAGCGTTTTTACGTTCATGTCGATAGAATTTAAGAGGAGACATTTTTAGCGACTGTACTAACTACGAAATACTTTTTAAATTAATGGTTATCGTAAGCTCTCCGGCTCTCGTCTATATAGAGTGTGTAAAATACTAAAGAGGAAACATCTTTTTGATATGAATATTTCGGTGAAATCATTCTAGATGAAACTGTTGCTTGTATCGAAACTCCTTATAGTCAAAGTAATTACTCAAGATCAAAAATTGTGTCATTAGTTTTTCGTTACCAGCAAAATTTGTTAGCAAGAATAAGGTTTTCCTCTAAAACCCATATTAAAAAAGGTTTCACTATAGGAAATGTTATCACTTTATGCATTGTATACGAACTTAATCTATAAATTTAATTTATGTAGTGCAGTCGCTAAAGCACAGGATCGGGTTTAATAGCATGGTAAATTAGAGCAAAAAAAAAGAAATTAAAAGCAATAAAAAAAGTAATTATACTGATTTATGTAAAGAAAATACAATAATCCTATTTTTATTATACAATTCAATTACTATTTTAACCAACAAAATTCGCCTAATGTTATCAATTGCATAACAAGAAAGAAAAACGTATATTTTTGCGAAAAAAAGGCAAAATGGAAAAAATACTGCTGTCAACCTTAATTCATCCACCGACGAGTTTAACTAGTCTGATACTAGAAGGTAATGTCACCATCGTACACCATAATATGATAATGATAAGCTTCACCATTTTACTCAATTAAACTTCAACCTGCTCTCAAGTTGTGTTGACATTTTTTAAATTTCAATTATTTTTATAAATAAATGCATCTCACTAAAACACGTTTTCAACACAATTACAATAAATTATTGAAAAATTTCATGTCGTTCTCTAACTGCATCTTTAAAACATTTTTAATAAAACAAATTATTTCTTGTTGTTCAAATATTAATAGTTCCGCTACTATAAAAATATCACCATTTATTTATATTTTACAATTAAAAGATATTAGTAACTCTACTAAAAAAAAAAAAAAAATGGTAACGCAATATTTATATTGTTTTTTCTAGTAAAAAAAAAATGTTTAAAATTTTATTCACAATTAATATACACAGACAATAATTACTCCTACATAAAAACAAGGACGAAAATTTCTCTTTGCGTCCTTTTTGCGTATGTTTGTTCCGTTGTCATTACGTCCACAAATTTGTTTTGAAAAAAGAAAAATATATTCCCTACTTATCTATACATATTACATACACATATTTATATAATTAAGTGTTTTCCGTTTCATCATCCTCTTTATTTTTATATCATTTATATTCTGTTTATTTTTTTGCGATAGTTCAGGGGAGCTAGTTTTGAAAATATTTCTAAGTAACCTAAGTTTAGTCCGTGTCCGCTCGCATTCCTCGTACCTCGCCCTTCTGTCGAAGAGCCTCCAGTTCCTCTTTGGTCTTGTCTTCAATGGCTCGGATATCTGCCATCGTTAGGCCGTACCACCTGTCCATCCAGCAGAATACCTGCCTGTGGAAACTTGTGAACAGCCTACGTTCTGATTTTTGGATGAATGCTTCCACGCGATTCTAAACGAAGAAATACGTTTTAAAATAAATAAGAAGTAAGAATAGACCTTTACTATAGTACATACATATGTAGATACATATATGTATTTGTTTTAATTTTGCGATGTACTAGGTATATACCTACTTGAAAATAATCGTGTAAACAAAATTTGCATAATATATATGTACATACATATAGCGGTCGTTTTGAGTAATAGGATATTTAAAGCGGGGAGGAGGTGAAGGGAACTACATACGTCCCCACCAATATTGTAGAGTACACCGTTCCTAGACTCCTACGCGTCCCCACTTCTTAGCGAATTTTCATACCCCTTACCTCTTCACGGCTTTATTTATTCTATTTCTCAAAACGACCGGTATATAGGTATGTACATATGTATGTATGTAAGTATGTACATATGTACATGCAGTAAATTAGTATGTACTCTTATACGTCAAACGCCATAAAAACAACACAAAGTTATTAATCGCTGAGTCATGGCGTGTAATTAAAATCCACATATGTACAACAAATTTATTAATGGGACAAATCCGAACTCGACTACAACAATTCAATTCGCAACGATAAAAAATTTCACTACCTGTAGTCCGAACCACTTGAACTCTACAGTAACCAGTTTATAACACGTCATCACAGGATTAACTTTGTCCTTCCAATCGCGCCCTAATAGCGGCCCTCGACCCGTCTTCGTCGACTTGAATTTGGTAGGATCTTCCGTTTCCTTGTAATCGCTGGCCGCTACCGGGTCGTTCGCTATATCGATATGGATCACCTCCCTCTGTTTCAGTTTCTCCGCCGACAGTTCGTGTACCTGTATACAATAAAAAAGGGACGCGCATTTCAGCCAAGATTCTTTTAGCTCTCCGTAAATTATTAAAGCGAATGACGCGTGTTTGTAGAGGAAAAAAAAAAGAAGAAAAACGCAAACTTATCGTCTACCACTTACATTATCTTGATTTCCTTTGTCCGGTACGTGTAAACTCTCAATACATATGACAAAGTTTTCTTTCATGTATCCGGGATTCTTGATGTAATTGCGGTTGATATTGTTGTTGATGTTGTAAAATTAGTGAATTGACGGTGGACGAGATACCGGGAAAAAGAAGAAGAAAAAAGACACAATTAGCACTTACATTTTCAGTTGTAGGTGGGCCGTCTACGTGCAATGTTTCAATGCACAGTCTAAATCCGTGCTTCATATAACGTGGATTCTGCAAAGCAAAAAAAAAACCTACGGTTCGGATTTTACATTCTTTATTTTTTAATCTGACGACATAGCGTTCTTCTGAAAAGTTTTCAATTTGAACGAATTTTACGGGAACATATATAAACATGTACATATTTCCTCCTCTTTTTTATGAACCTTTCCAATCGTCGACGGTTAAGATATCGTCGCGTCTTATGTACAACAAGTAAGAAGAATCAGAGTAGATACTCACCGATATTACGGTTTTACAATATGGATAGGCATTCCAGGCTTCTTCGTGGATTTCTAAACTGCCTTTCGGCGCCAACAACCTGATGAAAGCGGGCACCTTACTGGCCAGATGGTATATTTTATAAGTATATTGGCCGGCATTGTATTTTCCACCCAGTAAATTATAATTGGTGAACGGTTCGTTCTTGAGTACCTCGATGCCCTCGCCACCGCCCGTGTTGTCTTTAGAAGCTTCCGCTACGCTGAACAATTGCGCTACTTGATACTGCAATGAAAATTGTTGGCTTAAATGTTGCGACGGATTTATTTAATATTAAGAACTACTTATCAATAAAGTATCATATATGTAGAATGAGTCAGATATAACATCTGACATTAGTACGAAAAAATTGGATTACCATTACATATTTTAATTTAATCCGGCCAATCGATGACAAATACGTGCGTCTATAAGAAATGCAATAGCTAAAAATAACTAAATATGTACATACTCTTTTAGTAATTACAAGGACCGCGCGTGTGTGTGTGATAATGACGATTTTTATAGTGTGTTACAACTTAGATAACCAAACAACAAACATTACTATAATATTGATTCGCGTTCCTTCCAAGTTCCGAGCAAAATTACATTATGCACGAGTCATTATTAATTATTAGGACTATAGGTACATCGTTTTTGTCACGCATATCTCTCAAACTTACGTAAAGGAAATCACGCTAGTAATTAACGTAATTGTGTAGTAACAAACTGAACACTGATGTATTAAAGTCATATGTATGTATATGTATAGAACATGATTTTAAATCGTTCCCATACAATTTTCGATTAGAAGGGATACAATATATTCGATTGTCGCATATTCATTATGTATGCAAATACGTATCGATCGATTTTTACATCATAAATTGCACGTGTAAAAATCACGGCGTGATCCTAGACAGGCGTAAGCCTTCTTCTTATGAATAATACATAGCGTGTATGTGTTCAGTAGCTGTTGTATAACTTGCGTCAATTAAGAATGATGATCTCAATAGGTCCATGTCCCGAAACATCCTCTTATCAAGTAATATTATTTATGTCGTTGTTTTTAGAAAAGGGATTTTCTTTTATACGAAAAACGTTGTTGTTACTTTACGCTTAAAACAGGTTTCTTTTGAAATTCGTATAAATATGCGGGGCGTTTCATCTAAAATAACAAAAAAGTTAACATAGGTACGTTGCTTCAAAATGTTTCCAATTGTTGGATAATTGGTGTGTTGATAGTTGCTACTTTCTGCATCATATTGTCATTTATTGAAAGCGAACACTTGTATTACAAGAGGACCAATTATTTTGAATTCGCATATGAATCAGAATTTGTATTTAAATTCGCAAATAAGCTTAGAACTGTTGTATTGCACGAAGAGTTTTTTGTATCACTGCATTAGCAGACTTTGTATGGGTAGCAAAAAGGAAATACGAAATTACGTTTAAACTATGGAAATTCCGCTGAACGTAGTAAAACTTGTCAACAATGTGCAGGTCAAAGTTCTTTCAGTCAAGCACCCTCAAATGCACATAAGGGTCTTTTTGTTTTGCAATCGATGTATGTATTCAGTGTTTCCCTTTATAGAAAGCGGCGACATTCAGATGTATAGATAACAATATCTATACATATACATATGTATGTATTTCAATAGTAGCTATATGTATGTACAGTACATACCTATTACATACATACCCATTCAATCACGAATCAAAACGGTAACATTCAGATTCAATTAACTAGAATACTAACGTACAAACGATGGAAATAATATACCTACATACATTTAAAAAGAAGACTTAATCGAAATTGTACATCTTTGGTTTGTATCTAGCTAAATGTAAACATCTGCAATCTGCTCCTTTGATCTTGCGGTACACCTTAACAGAAACTTTTGGATCTATCACATAAGCATTTAGATATATGTTACATATGTACATACATAATACATACGTATGTATCTGCCTCGTCACCGTTGTATCGAAAACCGTAAATTCGTACGCAGTGAAATTCTCACATTTCCCGCAAAATACACAACCACCCAATTTCCTATTGCCACTGCGTTTATTAATGCAATTACTCCGTCGGAATTTAGAGACGATAAAGTTAAGTTTAGCACGGAATCCGACGTCGTCGTTCACGTCACAGATAATTTCCTTTGGATTTTCTCTACCTATTGCAGAGATATCGGATACTACTTTCCGATGTTACGACCGCTTGTTGAAATATTCAAAGGAATCTCCTGACACCGGGCTCGGTTACCGCGATTTTGGTTGTTTCGAGTTTTGTGAATGTTTCATCCTTAAGGAGACGGTGATTGAAAGGCGAAACGAAAAGAAAAGGATGATTACTAAGTAACGAGGGAATATTTATGTACGCATCCTGTTTAGCATCCGTTATGAACTTTGAATTTTATTTTGACATATGTAGCAATCCAACATGACCGGAGGAATTGATCGAATTGAAAACTACTGCATGTGTTGTGTAACTTTAAACCAGAGTATTGTGCCGTTCTTCGACAGTTCACAGTTAACAGTCTAAACATAACAAAAATTACAGCAATTTTCAAGATATATATCTATAAATAAATCATGCCAATATCATCCCCCTATTATAATGGTATAAAAGCCTTTTATTTTACAATCCTAACAATTACAAATGTTCACCCAGTCCACTCTCGCTTTAATAATAATCACCTGTATGTCTAGTGCACGTTTGCATAATAATGAATTCGCCAATTTATTGATAAGAATCAATTTTGATATTACATCATTAATAAACGCGCTCGCCACTTGCAAAACGAGTGAATCAATTTAAAATATCTGAGGAAATAGGTCAAACAATATCATACATACTACATACATACACACAATATCGTCCAGTAGCAGATGCAACCAATCTTACACCGCAAAGCACAAATTGCATAAAAGCAGACGTGGATTTTCGAGATTTTCTATTTTTCGCATTTTAACATTCGCAAAATAGGCGAATCGGAATAAACCTGCAATTAATTTTTACGATAACATAAACATTATTTCCGTTATATTACTTCATGTTTAAATTTAATCAGCCTTAAACAAATAGATAAACTTATCGACATGATATTCTACAAAATACCGCCAATACATACTCGACACA
Source organism: Popillia japonica (assembly GCA_004785975.1). Taxonomy (NCBI): domain Eukaryota; kingdom Metazoa; phylum Arthropoda; class Insecta; order Coleoptera; family Scarabaeidae; genus Popillia; species Popillia japonica. The sequence continues at coordinate 7,557 of SMLS01058438.1, forward strand.
CAGCTAACAGATAATTTATCAATACGATTCGTACGAGATAAGCCAGGTTGTACTGGGCTCTCTCGAAATCAACTTACGTACACCATGTTAAACTTATTCGAATACAATTTAAAAACACTTACCTCATCTACGGTGAGTGGTAGAGTTACTCGGCTGTAAATTGAGGAAAATAAAGCATGAGATACACGTCAAAACTCGAGCATCTGGTTTATACGAGGATGCAGGAGAAAAATACGATAAACACATAACACATCATGACATAAAATTTTTCAAGGTTGGAAAACTCCACCTGGCAAAATCGGCACGTTTTCGGCGAAATCAAGCAAAAAGCCGATCGTACGGCGGGGAACCTTGACCAATTGAACCAGTTACGGCCGAAAATCGCCGTGGAAAATGTTAAATTGCGAGCTTTTTTGACAGCTGCAGTTTTCCAAACGAAAATTGACCGTGTCCGCGCCGTATCCGGCCACAGACGTGAATGAAAACATTAAAACGGATCAAAGAAGAATCGTAATACTCACTATTCTTTGATTAGCATCGTGTATTTGTTAAATTAACCGTACTAAACATGTGAACAGTCCACTTCTGGCTAGAAATTCCACCGACTGAATCACCACGGTATGTAAAATGGGTTGCATAGAGCGCAAGCTCTGTGACGCAACATCATGACGTCGATAACTTCAACGAGATGACGGAGATGATCGGTGGAATTGATACATTTCTGTTAATAAGCGCCGGATAGATTTGCTTTAGAACGGTAACGCGCGGTTTGAACGAAAATGCGGTAGAAAAACGGAGACGAGGATGATTACGGATGGACTGTCACTGTTAAAATATTTAAAACGAAACAATTGGATGTGGAAAATTCGATCCGCGGCTAATTTCGGATTGTTGGTGGCATTGGTAACATTGCGCAAGTCATCTTTCTGTCTATATACACTGTCGTCCATAGATATGCGAACCATACTTGTATGTGACATTTAAGTTTTATTATACAATATAAAAACGGATGTAAATTTATCTTTAGACAATGATAAATTTTTTAATGTTGCGTTTTAGAGTTTACGGCATATTGATTTCATGAATAAATTTGCGATAGCAAGTTTTGAAATACCTTGTCTAAGGAGTAAATGCATCTTCTAGCAATACAATATGGTACTTATAGCAAATTCATCTTTTAGTTACTAATTAAGCAAGTCTGTGATAATAACAATTTCTTCCATAAAATAATTACATATTACATTCTATCACGCAGTCGTAAGAAACTTGCAACTAATCGAATAAAACAACCGGTATTCTTACTGCTTTATTAGATATATTTTTATAATAATAGATAATAATATACAATATAAACAACAACTATACAGCCTTTTCAATTATTTGCATTAATTTCATCGTCCTTCGATTGAGATTTCTTTTGTTCTGTAATGACAATAAATAAACAAATTTAATTCGGCATAAAATGGACGTATAATATATATACCTGTTATACGCATAAATGCGAGCTGTTGTTTGCGATGAGCTTCCATGAGGGCGTTCAGCTCCGCTTTCTGCCTATTCAGCATTTCTTCGAATGATTCTTCAGCCTGTAATAAACTCGTCAATTTTAATCTAGATATATCTTTATCGTTAAAGTTGAATTAAATATGTAGAACGAAGATTTTACAGATTTATTACAACGGACATGTCAGCAATTTTTACAGCGACTATTATAAGAAAAAAAACTGGGTTTTAATTGTTTGTTAAGTACATCGGTGTTCGATGGATATTTTGTGAAACATTCAGCTCGCAAATGCATATATACAGAATAAATCGTAATTCACATACAAATAATCGATCCAACACCATTTTTTTATTAATATCAAAAGTGCAAAACCACCAAAAGGATAATGCAAAATTAGAATAACAAAGAAAAAGAGAGAATGCATGACAAGACAGATAGATAAATAAAGACACCCAAAGAAAAACTACCCATATTAAATTCAAAAATACAAAAATATGTTGCCATATCCCTATTTCCGTAGTCCATAAAAATGCCTATTTTCCCTCGGAAATTATATCGTGACATTAGAACTACAAGTAGGTAACTTGAAATCCCTCTGAGCGTAAAATTTGGTCCTAAAATATAGTAGATCAGGATTAATTCTGCGATAAATTCCACGATAACCAATTGTAAGTTCCAAACCCACGATATGCCCATCTTAGATCATATATGTCATCACGAATGGCTAAAGAATGAAATAAATAGCGTAACATTTTTACTTTCGAACAAAACAAAAAAAGAACAGAAAACCAAAATTAAACGCCATCTATGGAAAAATATGATCTAACCTCAGATAAGACCGTTCCGTTTCTTTTATTATTATTTTTTTTTATATAAAATAGATCTTTCGAAAATAAAATCTTACCGTTCGCATAAAATAGGTTTCCAAATATTGATGGATTGGCACCACTGTCGAACATACCTTGTTCCCGCAACAGCATTTCGCCATTTCGCCTACCGCGCAATCGCACTGCGTGCCTTTACTATGAATCTCAACGTTAACGAGCCTTGCGTCTATGCTACTAGCGTCCTCTAAGTCTAAATTACGATCAGTCTTTATTAGGAAAGGTGTGGAATAGGATGTGGGCGTGGAGGTGACCGGCGGCGTCCGCTCGATGATCTCGTCGAAGCTGCCGGATTTCTTGACGATCCGCCGTCGGGGGAAACGCGAACTCATCCCCGACTCGCACGGCGAATGGATCGTGTGATATTTACTGAGCGAATAGTCGCTACAATTCGAGTAAACGCTGTGCATCGATAGCGATTGTTTCTGTTTGAAACGCAACCAATTAGAGGGATCTTCGGCGGAAATTACGATCGGCGCCGTATTACTGGCATCCCTGTACAGACGGATGCGTTTCGTTTCGGAGCAGTCGGAATCGCTACTGAATAGATTCTGATAGGAGAGGGTGGATTGCATCGGAGGCGGTGACAGTTTGGGATTCTGCAAACTCAGTCTGCGGTTTTTGCCGCGTTCGGATAAGCTGAACGTTCTAATCGGTAATTTCCGCCTCCTCCTGTATTTAGCCTGTATGCTCCGTTTAGAGGTATCTTTCTTTGGAAAACTGAAGCTATCCACGGTACATCTACTATCCGTATCGCTCTTGTAATCCCTCGATTTCGCACGATCCGACGACGTTTCAACGTCGGAATCCTCATGTTCCGAATAAAACCGATCGTCTTTATTATTCGACCTGAAGAAGGCATGGATGTCGGGTAAACTTTTCGATACCGATTCTTCGGGCGGATGGATCACGATATTCGGCAGGGATTTCTCGATCTGTTTCTTACTATATTTCGGATAGAGAATCTGCATCTGGATCGAGGACGAGGAATTGCTGAAGATCTTGCGCAATTTGAATTTTAAATGATCAATCGAGCCGGCCGTGCCTTGATCGTCCGAATAGCGTCCGGTAAGGTCATCGTCCGAGTTCACGTCGACAGCGTTCTGTTTTATCAGTCTTTGTGACGGTGATTTTTGATCGTGTGCTGTTGTAGGAGGTGTCGTCGTGTTTGTCGTCGTTATTGCAGTGGTGCCAATATGTGGCGCATTGCTGCTAACCGCATGCTGCTACAAGAAAAACAAAACTAGCTACCAACAAAACAAAATTAAATTAAATTAATCGTGTTTGTATTAAATATACCTACATATGTACATACATACATACATACATGTGAATGTATGTATAGGCATGTGCCGCGAAAAATTATTAAAATGCTTTTAATAATTTTCTCGATTAAGTAACAAGTACATAGGTATATATCGAAAATATGTGAACAAGCTTGTTATAACATTTTTAAATGCATGGTGGATTAGAAGAAATTGAATTAATAATTAATAAAAACAAAACTAAATTTGCAAAACAAGATTTATCTATATATAAATAAATAAATAAAATTAAAAATAACTTGCGTCAATATCAAAAGTATTAGTATTAGGTAGAAGACAGAAACAAACGTTATGGGTACGGGTTATACAAGACAATACTAGAGAAAAGAATCAGCCGAAATATTGTCAACATTGTCTTACCAATATTGTAACATCGGGGTTTAAGGGATCTAAAATTGAATAGAAAAAAAAAGTTAACATTAAATTCTCTTAAATGTCTTGAACTCTTTACCTTGAACTCCATACGATTTAATGATTATATTCTCTAATATCTCGTAAGTATCGTTTATGGCAGCACGAACTTCGGGCTTCACTACACTGCTCGGCTCCTCGTGTCCAACAGCGATACCACCACCACCACCCCCGCCAGAAGTCTCCGCGATCGCTTCCCGTACCGCTTCATGCTTCTCCGGTACCGCTAATTTCACATCATCCGGCTCCTTGACGACGCTAATCCTAAACCTGGACACCTTCCTTTCCTTATCCGGCACCTCCAATTGTTTCGCGACATTAGATGGCGCGACGACTTGTTCGACCTCCTTCCATTGACAGACGACTTCCGCCGGCGCAATCTCGCCGCTATCCCGCCTCGAGTTGATCTTGGCGATCTCCGTGTTCAGATCGGCGAGCTGTTTCGCTTTCGGCGCGACGAACTGCGCGGCGTCCTGTTCCTGTACGGGCGACGACGGGATGTCGGGAGCGTGCGTCGCCGATGGGGTGCCGCCGACCTGTAAACATTCGGACCGGTTGAGATTTCGAGTTTGCGATCGCGATGGATTACCACCTTAGCCAAATTGGGATCGATCGTCGCTTTTCCGAAATCCAAAGAAATTAATGTTTGAGGACTCAAAGGACCCTAAAAAACAGGCCGTGATGAATGAACGATTTGAAGGTTAGTAGATGAAGATTTTTTTCTTCTTTCTGTCCTAAATTAAGTATTAGGCGAGAGAAAGAGGTACACATATGTACATACGTATGTACGTACATATACGAGAATGTCGTGAGGCAAAAAAACCCAAAAAAAGAAAAATACAGGATATGTAAGTGGTAAACAAAAACTAGAACTAAAACAACAGAGAGAACTACTGTGATCCCTTCAGCCATCTTATTCACGTATATAAACATTTCAAACAAGCGAAAAAAGGAGGAGTTTGGAAGCCGTTGCAATAGTGAGAAGGAAGTTGGGAAAAAAATGGATACGTAACGTTGATCGCTTGCCTTGCTAATTACTAGACTAACCAATTGATTTTAGTAAAAATACCGACAATAACAGTGTCGCACCCAAAAGAGAAAACAAGGTGAAAATTGAGCGAAATGCATAATATAATACGTCAGCATTGCGTGTTTTCTTTTTGGTTGTTAAAAATAAATAAGCGAAACTTGAAGTTGTTTGTTAGTGATACAACACAGTGAACAATGTAGGGAAGATAATAGAAGGTACTTGTTGCTACACTTACAGGCACTTGATTGGTCATAGTGATCGAAGACAGCTGCTGTTGCAGGAACTGCATGTGGGCGTTATATTTGGCATCCGTAGGAGTTTGCGCATAATTCGTTGTACCGCTACAATAAATAAAAAATATATATATGCATACATATGTGCACTAGGCCTAATCAGTTCGTGGACACGGCAGATAGGCAACCCTTGCTGAAGCTTGCTATCTTTCACATCCTAAATATACATGCGAGGAGGTCGGAGAAGGACAGCAATAGCTTCGGTAAGGGTTGCCTACCTGCCGTGTCCACGAACTTATTAGGCCTAGGGTACGTAAATCGATAAGATACACATTTCATCGATACTAGTAATCGGCAACTCACCCGTCCATAGCTAGCTTCAAATTCGGCACAGATTTCCTATCCTTATCGTCGACACCGCCCTGCTGCAGGGACACCGTCACGTTCGCCTGCGATAGTACCGCTTGCGTCTGTTGAGGAGGAGGCACCACGGTTTGCGACGGTAAGACCGCCGTCTGCTGACCGCCGGTTACATTCGTTAGAACAGCTTGCGGTGACTGAGTCGGTAACGGCGCCGGTGCCACTTGAGGCGGCGATATCAGGCCTTGCTGTAGGGGCACCATCGGCGAAACTCCGCCCAAATTCGTCGGTAATTGCTGCTGCATCGGTTGCTGCGGGATAGATGTCGGAACTGCTGCGGGGAAATGAACGGCCATCTGAGGTTGCTGGACCGGCGGCGATATAGTGATCTGTTGACCTGGCGGGATCGTCGCGCATACTTGCGGCAAAGAACTGGATTGCGGTATGATGGCGTTGATCTCCGTCGGCGGAACGAGCGCCGCAACCGATGGTACGGTCGGAAGTTGCGTTTGAGATGGTGGCTGTACGGGAGGAAGTTGCGGTTGCGGTTGTGACACGGCAAGCTGAGCTTGGGCCTGTGCCGGCGGTAATTGCGCAATAGGCGCAGCTTGGGCTGTTAGCGGCATTGGAATCTGCGTCGGCGGAGCTGCCTGCGAAATTTGAGGCGAATAAGTAATGTTCTGCGGCACCGAACTGGGAATGTTAATCGGATAGGTCGCCGGAGGTATCGCCGTGGTAACAAGGGGAGTAGTAGGTTGAGCTTGACAGATCGACATCGAGATGCTGGAGACTTGATTCTGAGGCGTTTGAATGGGGTGTACTTGTGGTACGGGAGTCGCCGCTTGCGACACCTTCTGCGATTTGTTATCGCCGCTTAAACATTCTCTAACTCCTCCGCTATATTTTAAATCGTCAAGACTCTTTTTCAACTGTTCTAGAGTGATCATTTCCGGTCCGATCATGCCTTCGGTTGGTTCCTTAGGACCAACTTCTAGAGTTACTTCCTGTCCGCGTTCGACTTCACTAACCGGTTTGATTTCGAGTGGGATTGAATCTCTTCTAGCCACCTCTACCTTATTAGCGATTAAATCGAGTTTAGGCTGTTCCATTAATTCCGCTTCTTCCATCTGCAATTATTATTATTGTAAAAAAAAAACAAAAAACATAAATCAATAAGCTACAAGACTCAGATCATTATCGAACTTGCCTTGAAACTTTCAGTTTTGCTCATCTCAACGATCGGAGAATCCACAGCAGATTGCCCGTAATCTTTATCCTTTGGCATTTCCAAAGCGGAAAGAACAGGCGTCACCAGGAACCGCGAAATTTTCCGTTGCGGCGCCACTTTAGGCTTTACCTCTTCTCCTGCTCCTTGATTTTGAATCGCCTCCTTTAATTTATCGACATTGGCCGCTATAATAGTCGTCTCCTTCACTTCGTTCAAATCGACTTTAGTCTCTTTAGCCGCATCTTCAAGATTTTTAGTATCCTGGCGCAACAGCAATATCTTAACGTCAACCTTCTGTCCCGGTTTCAAATCTAAATGATCGCCGTGTGCTCCGTTCTCCATTTTCGGCAAGATATCTGTCGGGGCGTGCTCATCTTTCGCCCGCGAAGCAGTCTCGACGACGGCCATGCAGCTTTCGGTACTGTATATGACGTTGGTTTGATCGAGGAACTGCGGCTTAGAATCTTGAACGTAGGTGTGTTCGGGTGTGTAATCGCTAGCGGTGCTCGTCTTCCTAGAGACGGTACCGCAACTGTTGAGGCTCTCTCTACTTTGGAGCTGATTTATCTTCTCCGGTAGACCGCTCTTCAACGTGTGCAGCTGATTGGGATCTTCGAACTTTGAGAAATCATTCTTCCGTTGAGATTCGTGCTCTCGTTTCAGGTTGATTACTTGCTCGTTATTGGCGTCATCTCTCTAAATGGAGAAGGACAGAAAAACATTGTTGTAGAGAAAATATGAAGAATTTCTGTTTATGTCTTGTTCGGCCAAGTTGCTCAAGATCGAAATAATAATAATAATAATAAACAGGAAAAAATATTTGTGAGAGAATAACAATGAATTCGTACCGAACGAATAAAATGAATCAATTGATTTGCAAACATAAAAAGCAAAATACAACAAAAATTATAATTATAATTAATATATTTTATAAAATAAAATCAAACAGTGCGCCTTATTTTTAAACGAGAGATAGATGGCGGATGTCATCAATAACGTCTATGCATGTACATACATACATATGTATATGTATGTATGTATGTTCTGCATGAAAATCATACATAGATTAAACGTTTTTAGTCAAAACAATACATAATTTAAAATCGTTTTTATTCAATAAATTAACAAAATTAATTAGGTACACACGATGAGTGCACCGTGTATGAGTAATGCCCGATGTGACAGATGAGCATTACAAATCAAGTCCGATTAGGTATGTACTTATTACACGGTATGTATCAGTATGTATGTAACTTAAAAACCAAACGTCAATCAATTTAGATCAAATAAAATAGTTATACGTCAATGTTACATTAATCATCTGCATAATCTAATCGTAAATATTACACAGAAATTCATATTTTAATAAAATATCATGTCGACGTCAATCGGCAGTGACCAACTGATTAATACGAAATGCTTAGAAGATCTCTCGAATACCGAACTCATTAGATTGGTACAGGATCTGCAGGTGAGCTCTAAACGAATGGATCTGGAGAATCAGATTTTCGAAAACTTCTTAATCGCCAACGAACCCGGTTTGATAGCGATGATGGGTCACACTCTCGAAGCGGTAAAAAAGCTCAATACTCAATACTCGTACAAACCGCAATTACCGCCTTTGACGGGGGGTTCGCCCACTTCCATATCTAGAGTGAGCACTCTAAGCGTCACCGACGAAAACCTGAACATAGACAGTTCGGTCGCAAAGAGTAAATCGGATCGCGGACCCCGTATTAATTTCTCGCAAAAGACGGATTTCGTGCTGCGCGAGATCGAGGAGATGCAAACGTCCTTGATGAAATTCATCGGCATCTCGCACAGGAAGAAATCCAACTTGCAAGCCGAGATAGAGGAATCGAACATCAGAGCGCAGGAAGTCGACGATAGCCGGAACGATTTCGAACAAACCATAGTCATCGAAGCTGTCGAGAAACTAACGCAGAAGATACCGGCGGAGAAATTCGTCAGATACATGCAGGAATGGTTGAAAACGGCTCAGATTATGGTGGAGAAATTACGTCTGCGGACGAGTTCGTTGCGAACGCAACAGGCGAAATTGAAGAATCTACTCGTGCAGAAAGAGGAATTGGGCGAGTGCGTCCACGAAGTCGATTTCGAAAAGTTGAAAATCGAAAACAAAAATTTCCAACTCAGCATCGAACAGAAGAACAGCCACCTGCTCGAATTGAAACGCATCAACGGCAACGCCAACTTAATGTTGACCAATCATAAGAAGATCCTCCAGAAACAGGACGAAGCTCTCAGAAACTTGAAGAAGACGGTGAAGGCCACGCAGAAGAGGATAATCGAACTGGAGGAGGAGAATAATCAGACGGAGAACGAACTGACGTTCGAGAAGGCGAAATTCAAACAGCTAAAGAAGAAAGCGAGATTATACAGGGTGCCCGACGTCATGGAATTGATACGGAAAAAGGCGGAACTGGACGAGTTGAATAAGACGTTGAAGACGTGGCGGCGGAAGAGCAACATACAAAAGATCGCTCTGTCTACTTACACTAAGATGATGATACATATCACGGGGGCTCCCAGGCCGCGAGCGTCCTGGTATAATGTCGGCAGAAGCGACAGGACTGACGATATGATTCTGGATTTTCCGGATAATTCTGATACGTTATCTGACAGTAGCGTAAATTAGGAATACAATAGTGTAGGAATTGTAATTTGTAACACGGAAGCTCTTTGGAATTATTGAATGCAAATTATTAATTTATTAATAAAGAAAACGAAAAATGTTCAAAATGTCCAAAATATTATGTATGTATTAAACGTTTCCGCGTTTCCGTCCATCTATCCGTCTTAAATGATCGGGAGAAATCAATCAAAATAGGGACATACTTACAGATTTGTGCCTTCTGTGGGTTTTACGTTGACCGTGTCGCGTTAGAGAAGCGTGTCTGACCTTTTCCGTTTCATTAAAAGCAGCACAAACAGAAACGTTGTATATTTAGCCGTAAGGACCTGTTATGTACACTCCCTTTCTAAAGTAGTAGTAAGTGTCTTCCCCAGCCAACGAGTTCGTATCAATAACGCTTTCCAATGGACGTACTGTAGCCGTCGGGCGACCGCCGTTATAGCAATGCTGGCCAACCGAGGTCGCTCGACGGCTAGAGTACGTCCATTGAAAGACGTTATTGATATGAACCCGTTGGTTGGGGGAGAGATTACTTTAGAAAGAGAGCGTACATACCATACATATGTACAGATAGTTTCAAAACTTGGATGTTTTATATAATTTACTTTGAAACTAACTGTAGGTACACAACTAACAATAACGCTCACCTTTTCTACGTATCTAGGGGTTTCGGGTACCTTATCGGGATGTTCCTGCAACTGTCTCAAAATATCAGTTAATTGCAACGTTAACTTCTTATGAGAGCCCGGTTTGAGATAATTCTCCTTCACCATACCCTCGATGATATCGTTCGGTTGGGTGTCGAACCTGTTAAACTTAAAACTGATCGTTTTCTGTTTGCAAATCAATTGACATTCGACCGTCCCCTCCTTATGCACTCTTTGTACCGCGAACTGTTTCGACGAATGCTTCTGTTTCTTAACGATAGGGTCGCTAGTCGACGAAGTCGCTTCACTTACTTGTTCTGACGTCGACAAATCCTGGTCTTCGTTCTTCGTTTCGTTGATTATCGTCTCCCTCAAGTCCTGAAGGACGGCCGGTTCCTTGTACAAATTCTGCTGCTCGACTATCGTCTGTAAGTTAGGATGCTGCACCGTAGACTGTTGACTCTGGTTGATGTATACGGTCTGCTCGTAGTCTTGGATGCTCTGCTGCGAACTCTGATTCGACACGTCCTGGATCAACGATTGTTGGTGCATGTAATCCAGGTGAGACGCCGGTTGAGAAGTCGTTGACATCCTTCGCTGATCGTTAACTTGTTGCTCGAAGGTCGGTAACGGCGGCAAAGATACCGTAGACAATCTATGCGGTTCCTTAGCATGTTGAGGTTGTAACACCATGGCGACGTGATGTTGCAATTCCGTCAAGTTAACCGGAAGCGGAGCATCGGCTTTGTTCTGTTCGATTTCCTGGCCAAGTGGGACCTGCTGAATCGGAGGAAGATGCACCACTTGTTGAGCCGGCGACGAGTGATCCGGCATCAACACCGGCTGAGCTACTTGATTCTGTTGCGGCTGCATCATCTGCTGTTGCAGTTGAGGCTGCACCATCTGCTGGCCGGTTTGCTGCATAACCAATTGAGGAAGTTGCCCCGTCTGCTGCGATTGCTGAATCAATTGCGATTGCTGACTCTGAGGAGCCGGCTGGACCAGTTGCGTCTGCGATGCTTGCTGAATTATTTGCTGTTGAGGCTGTTGAGATAATTGATGTTGTTGTTGTTGATGCTGAGCTAGCTGGGGTTGTTGTTGGGTTAGTTGGGGCTGCGTTTGTGGAATCTGAGCAGGCTGTTGAATTAGTTGCGATTGCGTTTGTGTTGGAATTTGAGGAGGCTGTTGAATTAATTGAGCTTGTTGTTGTTGTTGAGGAATCTGAGATAACTGAGGTTGTGTTAAGTGGGGTTGTTGTTGTTGTTGTTGAGATATTTGCGATTGCTGTTGGGGAATCTGACATTGCTGTTGAGATAATTGGGGCTGCTGCTGGGAAATCTGACATTGTTGCTGAGATAATTGCGATAGTTGTTGAGGCATCTGACACTGTTGCTGCGACAATTGGGGCTGCTGTTGAGGTATCTGGCATTGTTGCTGCGCCAATTGGGATTGAGTAAGTTGCACCAATTGAGGCTGTTGCTGCGATAATTGCGACTGCTGTATCTGAGGTTGCTGTTGAGTTATTTGAGATTGTTGTTGAGTTAATTGAGGTTGCTGTTGAGACAATTGCGCCTGTTGGTTTAATTGAGTTTGTTGCGGAATTTGCGGCGGTTGCTGTTGGATTTGAGATTGTTGTTGTTGTTGTTGTTGCACCATTGTAGGTTGCGACGGCTGCTGTTGTATCATTTGAGTATGCTGTTGTTGCTGATAAACTTGCGGCTGTTGTATCATTTGTTGAATAATCTGCTGTTGGTGAACCATCTGCGAAGGCTGCTGTTGCTGTTGCTGTTGTGGTTGTTGGATAATTTGGGGCTGACTTTGCTGCTGGATTATGGCGGGTGAAGTTTGTTGAGTCTGTGACTGTTGAGATTGCTGTTGCTGCGGAATAATAACCTGCCCTTGCTGATGCATATCGGCAACGCCTTCTAATATTTGTTGAAGCGGTGGCGGTCTCGTCGTCGAAAGTCTGTGCTGAGGAGGCTGCGGTTGTTCTTGTTGTTGAGATTGCTGCTGTTGCAATAAACTCTCAGCTGCAGCTTGCTGCTGCAACTGCTGAAGGTGTAACAATTCTTGAGTATTAGGGGCTTGCGTAATTGAATTTCTGTGCTGATCGGGTACCTGCTGCATCAATTGAGGCTGCTGCATCTGCTGTTGAATTTCTTGCATCGTAGGTTGAGAGTAATTCAGCCTATGTTGTTCTTGCAGTAATTGCTGCTTCTGCATATCCATTTGACTGTCGACGCTTAAACGGTGTTCCGGAATTGGAGCCGGCGTCTGTAACATGTCGGGTTGGGACATGGTGCTCAAACGATGTTGATGCTGATCTTGCTGTTGTATTTGGATAAATTCGGCCTGTTGAGGTTGCTGAAGACTTTGCTGTATGTACTGTTGCTGGATCTGTTGTTTGTGTATGATCGGTTGTTGTTGCACAGGTTCGACAGAATTTTGTCTCTGTACGGGCGGAGGTGCTTGCGACTGTTCTATTTGCTGAAGAGGTATCGGCTGTTGTTGTTGTTGTTGTTGTTGATAAACAGGTTGAGATATCGGTTGCTGCATTTGTTGTTCGGTAGGTATAATTGTATGTTGTACGACGCTTTGCTGCGGAGTGTATTGATGTACCGGTTGTTCTTGTATAGCAGCACTCTCATTTGCAGTATATTGCATTTGTGGCGGAGTATAAGTAGGTTGTTGATACGTAGTTGTATTCTGTTGTTGCTGTCCCCCCGCTGTTTGATATGGTTGCGTCGGTTGCGCCGGCGTTTGCTGGTAAGTCTGAGCGTTCTGCGAAGTTTGCGGAATACCAACCATAGGTTGTTGCTGAACGTTCTGCTGTTGATTCTGAACGTAATTCGGCTGAGTATTAACGTTCGGTTGAACCTGTTGTTGTTGCTGCTGCTGCTGCTGTTGCTGTTGTTGCTGCTGCTGCTGCTGCTGCTGTTGTTGTTGTTGTTGCTGCTGCTGCTGCTGTTGTTGCTGTTGCTGCTGCTGCTGCTGAAGATATTGCAGGTATTGCAATTGTTGTTTCTCCTGTTCCAATTTCTCTTTCGTTATTTGAGTGACGGGGACTTTAAGAAGTCTAGCCACAGTTTTCGCATCATCCTCGAAAATGATACCCGACTTGGCCTGAAAACGGAGCAAATTAAGCAATTCAACATACCATGATGTACATATACTACACGAAAATACCATTTCTTCGGCGATCGTTTCGATCCTATCCGAATCGATATCGAACTCGAACTGTATCGCCTCGTTTTCCTTGTGTTTGTGGGTGCGTTTCTTCGGATCGATCACCCTTAAGCGGAACGTGACTTTACTGCCCTCTTTCGAAACGAAATCGATCTTAAGTCCGACTTCCTCCTCGAAGAAGGGATGGACAAGAAGATCTTTGACGCGCGGTCTATCTTCCTTACGCGGCTTGATGCAGCTCTCGATCACGTCTTTGACTTCGGAACTTTCGACTTTATCGAAGCTGGCCGGTTTCACTCCCTGTTATATGTACGTATATATGTACATATTTAAATCAAATGCTATTATTATTATTATTTCGTTTCTTGTTTGTAAAACTTACGGAAATGACTTTCTTGTAGATCTGGGCCGGTCCGGAACATTCGGAATAGGGATATTCGCTGGTGGCCATCTCCAACATGCACATGCCGAAAGCGTACACGTCTACACCTTCGTCGTAGTGTTCTTCGTACATTTCCGGTGCCATAAATTCGGGTGTGCCGATCACCTATACACGATCCAAACAAATGAAGATATTTAAAGGTTTAGCTATCGGTATGGTATCATTAACGCTGCGCGCAATACTTACGGACTTGGCAAAACTTCGATTCTTCAACGTTGCCAATCCCAAATCGCCTATCTTGACCGAACCTGTAGTGCCCGTTATGAAGATATTATCGCATTTCAAATCCCTGTGAATGATAGGCGGGGATCTCGAATGCAGGAAGGCCAGGCCCTTCAAAATTTGCCGACACCACGATTTCAAAACTTTAGGATTAATTTTTTTGAACCGTCTCAAATACCTGCAGAATTAAATACTGAATCATCTTACTTACCTATTACATATGTATATGTATTGTATTTGAAAACTTACGTCTTTAATGTACCGCTCAGCATGAGTTCGGTCACCAAGACGATATTCTTCTTCTTAGTAGTGATGCTCTCCCAGTAATTATAGAATCTCACAATGTTGGGATGTTGAAGTTTCTTTAGCATCTCGGCCTCCTCTCGGAACCGTTGCCTTTCCGTCCTGTTCAATTTCTTCTCTTGCAATTCACACCAAGCCACGGCCACACCAGTTTGTGTATCTAAACCGCGATAAACAGTCTTAAACGATCCCCTCCCGATTTCCTCCTCGTACTTAAAGAATCTCCCGCAAGGACTGACCGCGATCGGTTTATACACGTCGTCGTCGTCGTCCACCTTCGGAGCCGAAGCGAAATCTATAATCGGTTGCTCCGTGATATCCAAACTGTTCTCCGTATTATCCACATTCCGGTGGAGAATGTCGATATTCTGATCGGTGATCTCCACCATTTCAGTATTGTTCATCTTGCTGAAGAGATTCTTCGGCAAGTTGTATTTGGCATCGTACGGAACTAATTGCATCTCGCCGATGGGAAAATCGGAATCGTCGTCGGCGTTCGAATCCGTCTCCTGCGGTATCTCCAGCGGGATACACCGGGTGACGCCCTGGTGAGTTACGCTCTTATCCTTCTTCTTCCTCAGGCGATTCCTATCCGAGACGATTTTGTCGACGGAATCGGTAATCTCAGTCAAAATTTGCCCGGCCGCTTGATGCGAGTCGGCGATTTCCGTACAGGAATCGTGGTACTCTTCGTACTCCTCGACGAAATTCCTCGCGTCGATCAGATTATCCGGAGATGGTTCCTTCTTGGCGACGTACAGTACAGGAACTAGATTCGAAGTTTCGCAACTAAACACGGAGCTACAACTGCCGCCACCGTTCGTGCCGTTATCACTATTTTTGACGATCATCGCGTTGTTATGGGTTATAATCCTCGTAGCGGAATCTATGACATCCCCAACGAAAACAGAGGCGAAACTCCGCAAACCCTTCTCGGACATGTCAGCCGGCTTCTGCGCCTTCTCCGCGGCAACCTTAGATTCTAACGGAAGGAAGCTCAATTCGTCGTGACAAAAATGGACATTATCGAAGCTCTTCCTGAACACAGCAAGATTATCGATGATATCATCGTACGGTATGGAAGAACAGCTGTGAGTTCTGAATTTCTTATCAGATTTCTTATCGCCAGTTTCGTCCGATGATGGAATGAAAGTGTAACGATTCAAGCTAGTCGTGGTCGTAACGTACCGCGTCGTTTCCACGTCCGTTTTGACAGTCTTAACGGTCGTCACTAACTCCTTCTTCCCGTTAGTAATATCTTCGGGGGAACTGGAATCGGTGGTGAAATTCCCCGAATTCTTAACGCCACCCTCTTTACCCTTATCCTTCCGGTATTTCTTCTTCGGATTACCCGGCTTCCCGCGAATTTTCGCCTTCTGTCTCAGTCGCGTGCTCGGACACTCGTCCTCGGTGCTGTTCGTGCTCGTCTTATGCGTTCTGGCCGCCGATCGTATAGCGGACGACGGGTGGTGGTGTTTCGGCGGCGACACTTCGTCGATGGTGACGTAGCCTTTGCTCGATTTCCTATCGACGTTTTCCGGAGGCGTCGCGTGATCTATATATTCTAAACTGTCTAAGCGCGTTTCGAGATTGGCCGTCGCCGGACACGGTAGGATTTCAGCGGTATCCTTGCCGTCCAACTTCTTTAAGGAATCTTTCCTCGATATGTGGGATTTGTCCGATCTTTCCGATTTCTTGTTCTCCTTGTCATTGTTCTTGGCCGTCGGAGGAAGTTTGGATTTTTTCTGCAACAATAAGTTAGGAATCATTCAAAAATCAATTTAGAAATTAATGCTGCCATCGTAAAATCTGAGATCACGTGGTAATCATTTCATATTGTTCGCCCCCGTACCTATTTATTAGCTAATAAACGACCAACTACATTCTAAAACTTGTTTTATTAGAATCGAAAAATGAAACATTATTAACATCTATAAGTACTTCGATACATTCATCCATACATATGTACTTACATACATATGTATATGAATTTGTTTAAATAATTTATAAAATGTAATGTATGTAGGTGTATGATATTATATCCGTAAAATTCGTTTTTTATAAGGTAGTTTTGATACACAACAGAATTTTTCCGCAAACATAGTTGGAAGCAAATATTCTATCATATTATATGTACCTACATATGTGTATGTCCCTCTACACATTATTATTATTATTATTATTAATTTGCTATGTGTATGTAATAAAATCATAGTTGTTATCGACACCTCTATGTACTTATGTACATATGTAATAATGTGTAGCATTATCAAGGGATACCAGAACATAGACAATTTATCGCTTTTAAATTATGTAACAACATTTTCATATTTTCAATAGAAAATCATTAAATGCTCAAATACTTAAGTAACCTACATACGTAAGTCAACAACTTCGAGATCGAAATCAGGTGGGTACAGATCAGTATTGGGGATGGACTCGTTGCCCACAATATTTTTTCGAGAATAAGAGTAGTAAGTAAATCATCCGGAAGGAAGTTTTTCTAGTACGCTGCAATGACACTCGGAATTACGAGTAAGTACCCCAATTATGTATGCGTCGTTGTCTATTGGAATTTTTGGCAGTTTCTCTTATATATGCTTTAATTTTTGTCCTTATTTAAATTGCTCTAGATTTATATATCGAGCAGATACATAATCTAAACTACAAATCCGTTTTTCATCTATACTGTGACGTAAATGTACAGTCTGTTTCGACAGTAATGCCATCCTATGCTGTAAAAAACGTTATAACTTGTAGTGCATAACTACCTAATGTACAAAGATCGATCCATATTTGTTTACATCGCAATTTACCGAAGAAAAATCCTGTCGGATTATAATGAATGTAGTTTCTATGTACGTGCTTTTTTTTCGCCGTGAAAGTAACATTAATTTTGAGTCGAGGCTGTCTCGATCTTCTTCTTATTAAATACGTATACATATTTTGATATCTGTCCTAAAGTATCAGACAGGATGAAGGAACAAATATTCATATTGCAATACTGCTCATTGCGAATGGCGTAGATTACACCAACTTTGATGCAATTTTAATTAAAATACGTATGTATAAGAACATCTTAATTTGACATATGTAGTAAGCAGTAAGGCGCAGAGACGAAGTTGGTATCAAAAAGTCAAAAAACACATTTCCATACATACCTTATAATGCAGTAGATGAAGAAATATTTTCAACAATTCAGAATTCATCCCTCTTACTATATGTATGTATATTTTTAACATGAAAACACTTAATTGTAAGAAATTTCGTTAAATCCTAATCTACTTAGGTGTGCATGTTAACTAGACGGCGCTCGACAAAAATAAATAAATTTGATGAGTGGCGCGCACGAATATATCAGTTCAACTTCTTAGCACATTAAACGCTAACAACATATTAATTAAACGCTAAATATTGATAAGGTACATAACATATTAGCGTTAAACGTGTGTATGAATGTATGTACATACATACATACATGATAGGATCTAAAGAATTGTGACCTCTCGATTTAACTGGTGTGCATGGAAAAAATAAATTCAAATTAACCCAAACAAAAACGATTTATTATTATGTGAGATAGCTTATCTCCATGTAAAATATCAAATTTGTCCGTTACAAATTTTGCCGTGTATATGTATGTACGTACATATTTTATATGTGCGTATATTTACATATTTTGTTTTCTGCAATTTCACGATATTGAAAGGAAAAAAAATCAAAACAATTCTTCTTTCAAAATGTAAAAAACAAATAAAATTAAATTTATTTCGAATTATATACATTGTGTACCATTACAGAACTTAAACCAATAACGCGGCTGTCTGAGATAACGCAGTGAGATGTAAAAATACACTTTGTACGATGTACCACAAATGAAGATAATTTCAGAAAGAAACTGCTGCCCAACTACATACATACATACGTATGTACATACACTGTATGTATATGTAAGTACGTAAAATCCGGCGCATTTTCACTGCGCCAAAAATGTAAACAATATAATCTCTACAATGCTATTAATAGAGTAAATAAGAACCGTGCGCTATTTAAAGTGATATAATTGAATTATTTTTGGATCGTTCTAATGAGCCGCATAAATTTCAAGGCGTTTGAAAAAATATTCCGAAAAAAATCCCTTAGCCTTTACCGCTAACCTTCCTATCGTGTATTCCGCGCAACAGTTTAATTCAATATGATCAATTATCATACATTTATATCTTTAACATTACCTCACGTATAACATATGTATGTACAGTCACCTGAAAGAAGTTGTACAACGATTTACATATATGTAATCGTTATGTAAATCGTCCTACAACTTCTTTCAGGTGAGTGTACATACATACATACATGCATACATACATGTACATATGTATGAAGTAACAGTTCTAATGAAAATCTTACCAACAATTTAAACGAACTTACGAAGAACTTGAAACAATATTGACTGGTCGTATTAGAAACATTTCCTCGAATCGAACAAATTAATCTAAATACTTAATGACACTATCTTTGACAAGAGAAGATAAACTATAATTATTTATAAATCTGTTATTGTTAGGTAATAAGGAGGAGAACGCATAATCGAACTAAACGTAACAATTATTACTACAGTCTTGATTAAATTAAATAATAATTACGCGCGCCTCGTTAAGAATTGACATTTTAAAAGAGAGAGAGAGAGAGAAAATAAAGAAAAACTTACGTGTACACTATATAACTACTAAAACAATCGACGATAAATCTCTTCTCTCTTCGCCACAGCCTATTCAACAATATGTAAATGCTGTCTTTTTTCGCTCCTAAGACCATTCGGAAACGAACGTTTATCACATCGTCGTATAAGGAGGGCAAGATGAATCAAACGCGCTCCGATAAATACCCGAAAAACTAGCATTTTCGTTAGGGAGCGTATTTATTACGGACCTTCCCCAACACAACTACAACTGTACGCTTTATCTTTGTGTGTCATTAATGTATGCATACGTATTAAATATGTACAGATTTTCTGTGTGTGTACACACACAACATTGGTAGAGGCGATCTCGCTGTTAAGAACATTGCAGCAGATTAGGTACAGTCGGCGACGATCGTCGCGTAGGCAGTCAGGCAACCCAATCAATTGATGATTGAGGTACAGTCGGGAGGTAAGGCGAAGTGGTGCTTGTGTTAACACGGCCGGTCGTTCTACTCTCATTGACGGTAAGTGATATTTGGTAAGTACCAGGATATGTAATGCAATTATTGTTAGTCTAAGCGTTCAAATAATATTTCTATGATCGAATGATTATTTCGACAAAATATGTTTGTAATTCTACCTTTCTAGATGTAATTTCGCCCGAAAGTATTTTAACATAATAAAAAAATCGATAACACACACACACACAGCTATAAAGTGTGCAATAAAATACAATTATTGTGATGGCAAACTGAAATCAGTCACGTTCTTTAGCAACTGCTTTTTACCCTGAGATATTGAACCTGGGAGGTTTAAGTGTTTTACGCCCTCGCTGTATATGTTAAAGAAAAATAAAATCAAAGGAGAAAATAAGAAATAAAAACAAATAGAAAAAAATTATAAACTCGCCGGTAGTTGAGTGTAGGCTTTTACGACCGTAATCCATAGTAGATGTGTTTCTTCGGATCTTGTCGCGTCTAAAGTTTGGAAAACTTCTGAAGAAGCTGATAGCACAATCAGCGAAACGTCAACACAAAGAATAGTTACGCGACAAGACCCGAAAAAAACAGATCTACTATAAACTCGACGTTTTACTACTGATGTAAGCCGCCGAGGGATGTTAGAGGGTTACTATAGATAACTCAAAACATTAACCACAAAAGCACTTATAATATTTAACAATTCTCTTATTATAGGACATACAATGCAGCTCGATAAGATAAGAATAAATATTCCATTCTTTAGGGAGAGTCACCTCATAAAAAAAGAATACACACTTGTAGAGGGAAACAAAAAA